>OW203767.1:940456-1190843 GCA_934045905.1 Leuctra nigra
GTGATTTGGAGAACCTAAGTGATCACCATTACATCACGTTTAGCCTGGACAGTTCAAGCCAAGGACAGCCGAACCACAGCAGGAATGGAGGCGGTAGAGCAACCTGGATGATCGACGAGGAAGCACTCAAAGCGGTAGAAGCGGAGATGAAGGGAAAAGCTTTCGAAGAGGCACCCGGAGACCCAATACGGTGTGTTAGGGACATCCAAGCGATCTTGAAGAAGACGTGTCTGTCGAAGAGGCCTCAGGGTAAGAGGAGACCGGTCTACTGGTGGAGCGGAGAGATCGCAGCCTCAAGGAAAGCGTGCCTCACAGCGAGAAGGTTGCTCACCAGAGCTAGGAGAAAGGAGATACCGAACCCCGGAGACATAGGGTCGGAAGCCAGAAACTACAAAGCTTTAAAGAATGCACTGAAGAAGGCAATTAGCAAGGCGAAAAAAGGGCAATGGGGCCAGCTACTGGAGACAGTGAACAGTGATCCATGGGGCAAGGCGTATAAGATCGTCACGGGGAAACTGCAGGAGAGGGGCGCAAACCCGGACTCGGAAGAGAGGATCAGAGTGGCCCGGACTCTTTTTCCGACTCACCCGATTATCGCGTGGGCCAAGACGGAGGCGGAGGAGGCGGTTCCGTTCACGGAGGCTGAGGTGCTGGCGGCGGCGGGGAGGATTAAGATCGGAAAGGCCCCTGGCCCGGATGGCATCCCCCCGATCGTAGTCAGGATGTTCCTGCAACTGAAGACCAAGGTCGCGACCGACATGATGAACGGCGTCTTTCAGAGGGGTGTCTTCCCAGAGGAGTGGAAGAAGGCTAACCTAGTACTGATACCGAAGCCGAAGAAGAAGGAATCAGACACGTTGTCATACAGGCCGATATGCTTCATCGACGTCATGGGTAAAGTCTACGAGAGGCTAATTCTCAGAAGGCTGGAACAGGACCTAGAGGAGGGGATCGGCCTGTCTGACGACCAGTATGGTTTCAGAAAGGGACGATCCACTGTCGATGCGGTCCGCAGAGTGATGTACTTAGCCACAGAACAGGAGGCCAAAACGAAGGGCTACCAACACAAACCAATAAGCGCCCTGATCTCGTTCGACGTGCAGAACGCGTTCAATTCGGCACCGTGGCCCGGAATCATGTCAGCCCTGGTCAAGATGGGGATAAGTGCTCATATAACCAACATTATAAAGAGCTACCTCTCTGACAGGAAGCAGGAAGTGAGCCCGGGTCAGTTCTTAACGGTGACGTGTGGAGTGCCCCAGGGATCCATCCTAGGCCCCACACTCTGGAATTGCTTCTACGATAGGATGCTCAGGACCCATATTTCACACACCAGTCTAGTGGGATATGCGGATGACCTGATAGCAGTAGTTACGGCGAAGAACAAGAGCTCTCAAGAGGAGAGAGGCAGCCGCACACTGAAGAAGATTCTTAAAGAAGCTGACCGCATGGGTATCACTATCGCGGCCCATAAGACGGAGGCGATAGTCGCTCGAGGTAGGAGGAAAGTGACATCGGCCACCTTCAGGACAGGCAACACCTTAATAACAACAAAGGAAGACATGAGGTGCCTAGGCGTTATCCTCAACAGGAACCTCACAATGGGGGCGCATATTCAACAGACGGCCACAAAGGCTACACGGATCATGGGGAAACTCATGAGCCTGATGCCAAACAAGAGAGGCCCAGAACAAAAAGCCAGACGAATCTTGGCCAGCGCGGTTTACTCAGTGGTCCTGTATGCCAGCCCGGCGTGGGAGAGTGCGGTTCTGCGCGCTCGCCACCTGGCAAAGCTGACAAAAGTGCAGAGATTGATAAACATCAGGGTTACACAAGCATATCGCACCACATCCTCGAGCGCACTGTGCGTTATAGCTGGCTATCCGCCGATGGGGCTCATGGTGGAGAGCCGGGGAGGTGTGTACCGGGAGGGCAAGGAGAACAAACATCGCATTGAAATGGAGACCCTGGACCGATGGCAGAAATGCTGGGATGAGTCCCTACAAGGGCAATGGACAAAAAGGCTTATCCCTAATATCAGGGCATGGCTGGACAGGAAAGCCGGGGAAACGGAGTATTTCCTTACTCAGTTCCTGACCGGCCATGGTAACTTAAAGAGTTATCTAGCCCGCATCGGGAAGGCTGAGAACTGCATGTGCGAACACTGTGGGAGAATGGATAGCCCCGGTCACGCTGTGCTGGAGTGCCCGAGGTGGGAAGACCTCCGTGAACACACAGAGAGGGCCGTCGGCCGGCAGCTAACACCTGAGTCGGTGGTGACCCTGATGATTGAGTCCAAAGATGGGTGGAAGACAATACACGAATACATCCGGGTGGTAATGGTGGAGAAGGAAAGAGTGGACCAGGAACTCAATCAAAACGGAAGAACACCGTAATAAGAACAAGGAAGACACCTCGAAGAGGAAGCAGAAGAATACAAGAAAGCCCAGCGCAACGCCGATAGAGCAAGCGAATGGCGAGACCAAAAGAGGGAGAAGAAGGAAGAGCAGGCGGCAGGCCCCTCCTCTGAGACGACGTGCACGTGGACTAGGAAGCTCTGGCACAGAGGATCTACGTTGTTTAAAAGAAAGACAAAGCAAGAAGAAGAAGCCGCACACCAGGATGAGGGGGAGCCGGCACCGGAATACGACCCTACGAGGACATACAAGGGCCTTGAAAAGGCCTACAAATTGACTCGGTTAGAGGAGATGGGGAACCTGACGACGGCCTTGCGACATATCACAAGGCTCCAGCATCCGAAAGGGAATAAGATCTGCTTTCCAGTGCCGGAGGCGGTGGACAGATTGCAGCTGAGATGTGCAAATCTACCCACCGATCCCGAGGAGCTGGAAACCATGGTGCTGAAAGCATATAAGAGAAGAGGGGAGTCCCTAGATAGGGAGGGCCTCTATCGAGACTTTGTGATGGCGCATGGCCGCCTTGCAACGGACATGACAAAGCAGTTCCCCAGCTGTTACTTTCAGACCAGGCAACCTTGAGGGGTTGCCGGAAAGGACCTCCCCGCCTTTGAAGTAATGCCTTAAACGGCGGTTCCGAAGGTGGGACAGGACAGATAAAGTTTAGTGGGTATTTCAACATTAGTGTTGATGAGTCCCACACCACTGACAAAGTGAGATGGATGGATGGATGGATGGATGGATGGATGGATAGATGGATGGATGGATGGATGGATGGGTCGATGGATGGATGGATGGATGGATGGGTCGATGGATGGATGGATGGATGGATGGATGGATGGATGGATGGATGGATGGATGGATGGATGGATGGATGGATGGATGGATGGATGGATGGATGGATGGATGGGTGGATGGATGGATGGATGGATGGATGGATGGATGGGTCGATGGATGGATGGATGGATGGATGGATGGATGGATGGATGGATGGATGGATGGATGGATGGATGGATGGGTGGATGGATGGATGGATGGATGGATGGATGGATGGATGGATGGATGGATGGATGGATGGATGGATGGATGGATGGATGGATGGATGGATGGATGGATGGATGGATGGATGGATGGATGGATGGATGGATGGATGGGTCGATGGATGGATGGATGGATGGATGGATGGATGGATGGGTCGATGGATGGATGGATGGATGGATGGGTCGATGGATGGATGGATGGATAAATGGATGGATGGATGGATGGATGGATGGATGGATGGATGGATGGATGGATGGATGGATGGATGGATGGATGGGTCGATGGATGGATGGATGGATGGATGGGTCGATGGATGGATGGATGGATGGATGGATGGATGGATGGATGGATGGATGGATGGATGGATGGATGGATGGATGGATGGATGGATGGATGGATGGATGGATGGATGGATGGATGGATGGATGGATGGATGGATGGATGGATGGATGGATGGATGGATGGATGGATGGATGGATGGATGGATGGATGGATGGATGGATGGATGGATGGATGGATGGATGGATGGATGGATGGATGGATGGATGGATGGATGGATTGATGGGTCGATGGATGGATGGATGGATGGATGGATGGATGGATGGATGGATGGATGGATGGATGGATGGATGGACAATCAACTACAATTTAGACTGAATTTACTGACATGTAAAATTTAATGATATTTGTAGCTGATTATAATTTCATAATATTTTTCTAACTTTATAATTATTCAATGCCACAAAGAAGATGGTTTATTATATCGCCTATGCTTGTTGCTTTCTTCACTTTGATGCATTTCGCTTGCGCTAGAAATAAACTTTTATAATATGTTAACTGTTTTTAGTGTTCTGAAGTTGGAGCACTGGGAATTGATTTGTAGTAAACTTACAGGAAGTTGATTTGATGGGCATTTTTTGTATTTACTAAGTGATTAGGAAATAGATTTTGTATTGCTCGTAATTTAATATCACGTGTAAGACTAATCTTCTCTACTGCATCTTGATAAAATAAGCAAGTTTTCAGCTGAACACTTAAAAATTGATTAAAATATGCGAATCATTCAGTTATCAAACCGATTCAACAAAGTCGAGTTCTTTGTTATCTGTAGCAGTCGCTTCATTGCATGCAATGCAATATGATGTGAAGTTTTACTCTTAGATTTGACGTGATGAGTGACGTGATCATGGGTGCGAGTGTGCAGCAGTGGCGTGCAGTGACAGGTAATTGGTGCAGCAGTGGCGGATCGGCTACATCATGCGACCGGGGCGAAGACGTAGCATGTTCACTAGTCATGCCGCTGCTTCTCCTGGCAGCACTGTTGCTGATCGCCGGCGTGGAGTCGAACCCAGGACCCGATTCGGGAAGTGATTACTCAGATAGCACTGATTCAGAAGAACCTTATCTAGAGGATTATTCAGAATTGAGAAAAAAACATAAGAAGGAACTCCAAGACGAGAAGAAGAAATCAGAAGAAAGAAGTTTGCAATCTGAAGAGAGAGTGCAAGAACAGAAGAAGAGAGAAGAATTTCTAGTCCAGAAAACGTTGCGATTAGGACAGGAAGTGGAAGAACAGAAAATCAGAGCAGATACTGAAGCTAAGGAAAAGATGGAATTGAAACAGCAAATAGAAGTACTAAAGATTCAATCAGAAAATGAAAAGGAAAAGTTGAACCTAGAACAGAGAATGGATGAACATAAGAAGAAATCAGAAAATCAAGATAAGGACAAGATGCAAGCGGAACAGAGAATGGAGGAACAGAAGAAGAATGCAAATGTAAGTTAATAAAAATATGATCCAGTTCAAAAACAATTGAAATCAAAATGGAGGACATTAAAAAGTTGATCTTTCAAACGCTTGTTGCATGTATATCCAACTGTAAACCAACTGTAAGCATAGCAAAACCAATTCAAAATAACCATATTACTAGGAAAACGCTCAGTGTAACGCGTTGATGAGCGAGCACGGGTACGTGCAAATTCTCGAACCGGAAATGCGTACACAACGCACAGAAAACATAAACATCCATATTGAATTGATTATGATAACAACTTAAAAGTGTACCTATCCTTTTCATCGAAACTTTAAAATAGCATCTAAGCACCTGGTTCATAAAGCAAATCAGAATCAATTTTCAATTGGCACTGGAAAACATTCATTTCGATACTTCATTACTGACAGATATTAAAAATGTAAATAACTTCATACGTTCTTAACTGATTGGGATGAAATTTTGTAAAATAAGAGACAATATTGGTCTTAAAGATCATGCAAAATATGAATTGATCAGAATTATCGAAGACCGTTTTCATTTTTCAGCCTATCAGGAGATATTTATTTAAATTTTAAACAATGAATGGATTTCAAAAAAAAATGGTATGCAAACAGAGAAGGTTGGTTTTACATGTGTACAACATTTCAGCTCGATCAAAGAAAAACTCTGACCAGTATAGCCAAAAAATGAGTTTGATCAGATTTATCGAAGACCAGTTTCATTTTTCAACCTACCATCAGGAGATGTTTATTTAAATTTTGACCAATCAATTTTTTTCAAAAAAATTAGGGGTCAGCAAACAGAAAAGGTTGTCTCCACATGTGTGCAAAATTTCAGCTCGATCGAAGAAAAACTCTGACCTGTATAGCGTCAGTAAACGGAAAAAAAAACAAAAAAAAACAAAAAAACAGAGGTCCGTGCCAAAAGAGCCAAAAGGAGACGCTCGCTTCCCTCGCTCAATTATATCTAATTCTCATTGCAACTTTGTAACAGTATTCACTATTCTTGGTAAAAACTCGGGGTGTAATCAAACATTCACAGTTTATTATTTTTTCATTATTTGTTAACATTTTATGAACATTTTATGAACATCGTTTAATTAACATTTTATTATAATTTATTTCTTAACATGCTTTTGTTTAATTATTTGTGTTTATTTCTCATAAATCATATTTCAACTTGCAGGTGCCAGCTGCAGTTGCGAATTCTAGGTAAGTTGGGTCAAACAAGATTTTTCTTTAAAAAAAAAATAGATAAATTTGAACTATAGGTACCTACCTACTCTGCCAGGGTTATGTATTTAAGTTCGTTCACGATTAGAATAGCAAGCCCGTGTACTACTATAGTCAAGCGAGCATTTTAAACCTACACATGTAAATATCAATTATCAAAGAATATGTACAAGACGACTGTAGATAAAGATAAATTATTGAAGTTTTCTAATATTTTCTACTATTAAAAAGTGTGTATTTCACATACTTTATACAATTTCAATAATACAAAGAAGAAAGTCTTGCCATTGACAGGGCAGTGTTCATGTGACCGACCATTGAACGACGTGATCGACTTGCTATTCTAATCGTGAATGAACTTTAACAGACTAACTAACTATTAGAAAAGTCACTGCGAGAATGAACCAATAAAATTATCTGCCTAGCATTTAAACCAAAATTAGCCAACTCTGCCTCACAACTATTTATGGAATTTCCGCACGTTTTTATGTCTGATGAAATGACGAAAGAAATTTACTGGGAAAACGCTCGGATTGCATGCAAGTTAATATTCTGTGAATATTCTTAGTAATCATTTATCTGGTATCTTTGAATACATTTGACACATATTTCGAACAAGCATAAAAAGTCCATAATATTGATGAATTAGTCTAAAAATTGTCAAAAACTAATACAATGTTGGTCCCAATGACCATGCAAAATGTGAATTTAATCGATTAAACGGGTTAATTTTTAATTTTCAATCTATCACAAGTTCTTGTTCAAAAACTGTTCTGATGGCATTAGTGTTTGAGAGAACATTATCTATGGGATGAATCGTGTGGCCTAGGAATTGCCTTAATAAAAAGGTAGTGATATTAATTGAGTTCCGTATAGTGATGTTCGAAACGCTTATTCAAACGAGTAATGCGTTTTATAGGTATAGTCATTCCACTCTGTATGTCCACAGTGGGTCTTACGCAGGAGACGAAACTGATGCGAAGAAAATATATAAGAAGACTTTGGGCTGTGCGACAATGAAGGGACAGTTGTTCGAGATTAAGATAGCATCACTTATCTACATTAGAGCAATCAACAGCGGCCAGCCCTTCTTCCTAGCATCCAACATGGCGGCGGCCGGAGTCTTCGACGACATCATCATCAGAACCAAGCTTTCCGGCCACGACAAGTGGTCGACGACGCTCATGCAGTTAAAACATAAAGATACTGCCAAAGTAGGATACTCGGCTCTTCTCAGCCTAGCGAAAGGTTCCTTTAGTTTGGACAAGTTATGTGAATCATTTTTGAAGTTCAGAACGCAGTATGAACGCCATGAAACTGACTGGTCTTGGGATGACGAGTTTCATGACTTTCGGTTTGTTCTCTACACAAACTCGCAATCTGAAGATGACTTCAGAAATAATGCTAGCGAGACGATGATGCCTATGGACGAACTGTTCACTTCAAATCCACATGACAAAGCCTTACATTTCTCCACTAAGTCTCTAATTTTCAAATACATTAGAGAAAAAGTTTGGTTCAAAAATTTCTTAACTGATTTGGTTAACAAAAAGGAACTAAATGCCGCTGAATTTGCTGACATCATCCAACGCAATTTGGTCCAATTTGAAGTTTCTCCTTGTAACATTGATTTGAAAAAAAAGTCAGATTTTCTAATTCAAAAGCCAACAAAACCAGATGTTCAGTCAACGCTTAAAGTAATGTCATTAGTTCCACCATTGCCTTCATTCGATTTATTTCTCGACACTTTCTTCCTCTTTACAGATCAGTCAAATGAAAGTCAAATTGACGACTTGATCTCCCAAGAAATTAATCGAGCTTGTCATGTTTCATGCGAGTCAGAACTTTCCGCTCTTAGATCTTTGTTGGTCGGTTCTGTTACTGAATGGTGGAGTGGCGTAGAACCTAATGGTTCTTGGCTTACAGAACATTCTGACGTTTGGACTTCCATCATGTCTTCCAGAATAGATCAGTTGTCCCAACAGAAGGTTTCACAGCTTAGAGAAGA
Source organism: Leuctra nigra (assembly GCA_934045905.1). Lineage (NCBI taxonomy): Eukaryota > Metazoa > Arthropoda > Insecta > Plecoptera > Leuctridae > Leuctra > Leuctra nigra. Next base: position 948,930 of record OW203767.1, read on the forward strand.
GAAGATCAAGTATGACACTAAAGCACTAGAACGTACTTTTAGAACCATCCAGGAATGTCGGAAGATTAATATTCTAGTAAAAGAAGGAACACATTCCCTTGTAGCGTCCCAAGTGTATCAAGCGTTGGTCCATCAACAATCTCACAACTTCATCTTCACTGGATCGAAGGAGTTACTAAAGAAGAAGGACGAGATGATCTTAGTTTGGCAGAGTTGCTTTTGTCAAGGTCTCATAATTGATTGCGATCAATCATTATCAAACGAGGAGACAAATGACCTTGCCACTCCGTTGTTAGAAGTCTTAACTTCCCAGGATCGTCTATCACTTGTCTTAATCTCAATAAAAAGTTGTAGTCTGAGTCAAGCACTTCAAGTAGTGTTAGGGCCATCAAGAGCTGTATGTCGGTGGAGTGACCTGGCATCGGAATCCAGAAGCGAATTGTTGGAGTATCCAGTAACGTTCCAAGGTCACAAGCTGCCCCTGAGCTCATTGGTAGGCGATGACGTCACTCAGATCGAACAGCAGTTGCAAGGAACGGGCCTGGCAAAGATTTTGAACAACGGACTGCATGTTGGAAAAGACTTGGAATCACTGATGGATTATTATCTTCCTCGTAGATTGATCCGAGATGGTAAGGAAGTTGCTATTGAATCCTTGGCCGATGTTCCTGACAGAGTAGTGGTGTTGATTGCTGAGCCAGGGATGGGAAAGACAACTCTAGTCACTCATTTGACTCAAACTGCCAAGCTTGCTGATCCCTCCACTTGGATCGTAAGAGTCAATTTGAACGACTGCACAGCGGAATTGGCCACATTAAACCCAGATAAAATTAACAAAGCTGGTGCTATTGACTTTCTCACTCACTTTGCCTGTACTTCAGATTGGGAAAAAGTGTTATTCAAGCATCGTTTGTGGATCTCAGGGAAGATAGTCATATTTATTGATGGAGTCGATGAAGTTTGCCCCTTCTATGAGGTCACAGTGTGCTCCCTTCTAAAAGAACTTCTAAGCACCAAAGTCCAGACTTTATGGGTAACATCTCGACACGTTGCAAAAGCTAGCCTGGAGAAGGCCTTGCATCTACGATCTTTCGCCCTTGTTCCTTTCACAGATGAGAATCAAAAAGAGTTCTTCGCAAAATTTTGGAAGACCAAATTTGAGGAAGCCACAAGGTCCACAGATGAATTTCTTGGGAAAGTCATAGAACTTTCTCTTGACAGAATATCTCATGGAGACCTCGCTTCATCAATTCCCCAACAAACCCGGATGTTGGCGGAATATTTCGATCCCTATCTTGATGAGTTCCTGGCTACTGGCTCAATAACCCTTCCTGATAAAATCAATATTCTTAAACTTTACGAAAGTATTGTTCATAAAAAGTTTAAAGAATACTCGTTGGAAAAGAGGAAAGATGATGAGACAAATGCCGCCATTAGAGTGGACCACGTAGCTCTGGAGCAGCAATACCGCGAGAACCACATGCATGCAGCTGTGATAGTACTGCTCACAGATGAAGAATTGTCGGAAAATAATTTGCCAGATACTTTGGATGATAATGTAATAGACAGTATTCAGAAAACAGGAATTTTGAAAAAAGTTGTAAATAAAAAGCCATTTTTCGTACACAGATCTTTTGCCGAGTTCTTTGCTGCTATTTGGATATCAAAATACTATCAAGGAGCACTACACTTTCTCAGAAGGACTATTTTCGAACCAAGATTTCACTATGTAAAAACATTTCTCGACCTCACACTGTGTGGGAACATGAAGCTGCATGCATCCAAGCTACATGAAGCTGTGATCAATAGGAACGTTGAGGCAGTCAGAAGTTCACTTGGAAACTCTTGGGGGTTTAACTTATTTACGAGGAATCAAACTAATTTTAACGAAGTGGACTTGGGAGGTCGAACTGCTTTGCATCTTTCAGTGGTCAAGAGCAGTTTTGACAACAACACGGATTACGTTGAAATCACACGCGAGCTTTTGAAGCACAAAGCTGACCTTGAAGTGAAGGACAAGTTACTACAGTGGCGGCCATTGCAATACGCTGACAGTGCTGGTTCATGGATAGTGGCGAGGTTGTTGTTACAGGCTGGGGGTCGGGTTGATGACATGGAAGTAGCCAGGCAGATCGTGAAGGCAGATGTATTCGATGAGTTCATCAAGTTCATGTCAAATCCAAATCAAAGTCCCGATCAACTCATGCTTCTTGCCTCAAGACACGGAGACGAGCGTGTAATTGAGTTCCTCGTCGACGAATGCGAGGGCGATGTGAATTGCCGCGATCACCGTGGATTGACTCCGATGCACTGGTGCGCCATCGCGGCCATGTTGACGTGATGCGCTTCTTGTTGGAGAGAAACGCGTCTTGCGACGTGCCGAACGACAACAACAGCAGGCCGTTGCATTACGCATGTCGTGGAGTTGCTGGTCGGCAACGGCGCTGCGCTGGAAGCGTTCGACACTCGCAATGGCGCTCAAAGACGGAAATGCAGACGCAGCCAAATGTCTTCTGGAACACGGGGCTGATCCTGATGCAGTGAAGAAGTTTGATGACTAAAGTTCGTTCACGTTAAGAATATTTCTGACGTTTTAGTCGATCACGTCGTTCATTGGTCGGTCACATGAACACTGACCTGTCAATGGCAAGACTTTCTTCTTTGTATTATTGAAATGGTATAAAGTATGTGAAATACACACTTTTTAATAGTAAAAAATATTAGAAAACTTCAATAAAATTGATTTATCTTTATCTACAATTGTCTTATACATATTTTTTGATTATTGATATTTACATGTGTGGGTATACAATTTGTTCGCTAGACTACAGTAGTACACGGCCGCCATTACATTTGATATTCTAAACGTGAACGAACTTTACCCACATTGAAAGAATTCAAGAGGGGTTTGATTGATTTGATGGAGTTTTTGTAAGCAACCCAGTCATGTTGATTGACAGTTCAGGCAGTAAACCTATTAGTATTTAATATTTTGCAGTGCATTTGATGTTATTCTATTATCACATTTCTGTATTTTAAATAAAAATCATATTTGAAAACATTTAACTTTATTATTTCACAACATATTACAGATACAATAGCAACCGAATGATATACATAAATTAAAATTTTAATTGCGTAATTTGAAACATTTCCTATAGCCATCGTCTCATTTCAAATCTAATTTTTCCTAATATTCGTTATTTTCCTAATATTCGTTAGAAGATGACAATGACTTGTCAAAATTTCAAATTGATCGGACCAACCAATCGAAAGATCATTTTCTAAAATTTGAACCAATCACAGGATCCCTTTAAAAAACGATCCCAGAGACCGCATTTACGTTAGTATGTGTGCAAAATTTCAGATCGATTGGTTGTGCAGTTTGACCTGGGCAGTGCAGGCACAAAAAACACAGAGAAAGTGCCATAAGAATACCGTGGTGACGCTCGCTACTCTCGCTCCATAGCGGGCCGATGAAAACGCCACATCGTTAAGTGACACTGACACAGCCTTGACGAAACTCTCTGTATATCAGTTTTCGTTTTAATTCACAATTTAAAAAGAATTACGAATATCCTGACAGCTCGCAAAAACAATATTGTGTGGGAGTAATCTATTGGGTTTCATTACACTGGTCTCTCACTGAAGGCATTTCAAACTAGAATATAGACTTTAGCTGACCACACAAAATAAAATAAAATATGTAAAGGACTGCCAACCTACCTCCGCGCATCACCTATTGAAATCTAAAATTTGCTGAAACTTTCTAACTGAGAATTTCTGAATTAATTTCGCCCAGTTGCCGCCATGCGTCACACTTATTTTTTTGTGCCTGAATTTGGCATATAAAGGCTAGGCCACCAAATTTCGAATGTTAAGGTGCTGCAAGCGCGAGCGATTTTGCTGCCTTCTGTAGACACTTTTTGCGATACGATTGGACACGAAATGGGTAGATCAAATTATTTGAAATTTTAATCGTGATTAGATAAAAGACAAACTTAGGGTTATCCCTTGGTACATTTTTAATTTTTTGTTTTGTTATTTAGTAATAATTAGTGGATTTTTGGTGAAAAATTAGCTATTTTTTTGTCTCCCTGGGCGCCGTATAAAATTAAATTTCAAAAATGTGCCAAGTGATAACCCTAAGAGTTTGTCTTTCATCTCATCATGATTAAAATTTGAGATCAATTGGTTAACGGATTTGGTCTCCAATCGTATCGCAAATTTCAGAGTTTTGCGCGGTTTTGTTGAATACCCGGCGCCTAATTAACGATGCAATGAGCAAAAATTAAAAAGTGCTACTAATATACAATCAGACTGATCATGTGAACATCCTGTAAAAGTTACACTCACTTATGAGACAATTTTTCTCTCTCAATTTTCTAAAAAGGCCGAGCGCTAGTATCACCTTAATCAGAACGAAAATTTAAATCAAAGTAACTAGGAAAACGCTCAGTGTAACGCGTTGATGAGCGAGCACGGGTACGTGCAAATTCTCGAACCGGAAATGCGTACACAACGCACAGAAAACATATACAACCATATTGAATTGATTATGATCAGTGCTCGAAGTAGGAATTAAATAGTGGCGGTATGGTAACATAAGAATACCACGTGCGGGGGGGGGGGGGGGGGGGGTACGATATTAGATGAGGGTCCAGATTCCAGAATTACACTGACAACCATTGTCATGTCATTAGTTAGATTAGTCTTTTACCTTGATGAAACGACTAAATTAAATAATGAATTTTACTTTATCTTGTAGTGGATGTTCATAGTTCATAGTTATGCTTGAAATATGCAGTCAAAAGATAACCATGAAATACGAGTAAATTATAATCTAAAATTACGTAAATGTCCAAGAATATCTGATTTTAAGCATTCCGTTTTTTCTGAGAAGTAACGATATGAAATCAAATGTGTAAAGAAGTACCGGTATACCATACCGTCCTATACCGGCCCACTTCGAGCACTGATTATGATATCAACTTAAAAGTAGGTATATGCTTTTCATCGAAACTTTAAAATAGCATCTAAGCACCTGGTTCATAAAGCAAATCAGAATCAATTTTCAATTGGCACTGGAAAACATTCATTTCGATACTTCATTACTGACAGATATTAAAAATGTCAATAAGTTCATACGTTCTTAACTGATTGGGGTGAAATTTTGTAAAATAAGAGACAATATTGGTCTTAATGATCATGCAAAATATGAGTTTGATCAGAATTATCGAAGACAGTTTTCATTTTTCAGCCTCTCAGGAGATATTTATTTAAATTTTAACCAATGAATGGATTTCAAAAAAAATTATGGTGTGCAAACAGAGAAGGTTGGTTTTACATGTGTGCAAAATTTCAGCTCGATCAAAGAAAAACTCTGAGCTGTATAGCCAAAATATGATTTTGATCAGATTTATCGAAGACCAGTTTCATTTTTCAACCTACCATCAGGAGATGTTTATTTAAATTTTAGCCAATTAATAAATTTCAAAAAAAATTGGGGTCTGCAAACAGAAATGTTTGTCTCTACATGTGTGCAAAATTTCAGCTCGATCGAGGAAAAACTCTAGACATGTACAGCCAAAATATGAGTTTGATCAGATTTGTCGAAGACCATTTTCACTTTTCAACCTATCAGGAGATGTTTATTTAAATTTTCACCAATCAGTAGATTTCAAAAAAATTAGGGTCTGCAACGCCCAGAGAATGTCCAAACACGTGTGCAAAATTTCAGCTCGATCGAAGAAAAACTCTGACCTGTATATCGTCAGTAACAGAAAAAAAAAAAAAAAAAAAAAAAAACACAGAGGTCCGTGCCAAATGAGCCAAAAGGAGACGCTCGCTTCGCTCGCTCAAAAATTAATAAATACAATTAGAAAACCAGTCTTGGCGCCTTGATTCCCGAAGAGGGTATCACAAGAAGATGAAGGTCGAGAAGCAGAATAAAAGAGAAGTGCAAATTCAATGCGCCAAGACATGCAGATGATGCTGCAATCCCAATGTTTGTATTGGTCTTGGATGAAGCAATGTATCATTGCGTAGGACCACCACAAGCTGCGTGAAATCTGTGCCGAAATGATCACTGTCATTATATGAATCAAATTGTGTCATTGTCTTGACTCATGTTGCAGATATTCGCGAATCATTTATTTGTTATAGAGATGCAGAGCTGTGTTTCCACATCGCATAGCAAACATGGAACCTTAATTGCATTATGACTTATGAGGTTCGCTGGTGGGCGTCCAGGGGCTCCATTCTAGAGCTTTTAAATGCAATGTTAATACCGGGTGGCGCAAAAAAAATCACCCTGTTTGAGAGGTCACTATATCGAAACTATTATAGATAGGATTCTGAAATTTGTACACATATTAGAAAACATACCACAATTTAATATGTGCAAGTTTCAAAAACATTACTATTGTAGGGGAAAAGTTACAGCTGTTCAAACTTGGTTGTAAAAAAATTGATTATACGGAGCTCAAATAGCGCGCGTCCAGAAAACTTCCGACCCAGAAAAAACACTCCGTGTAAAAATACCAGCCAAGTCTCTTTAACTATAAAAAAAAATAGAAGAAATCTAAAAATTCAGCACTGAAAAGGAGTGATATCAAAAAAGGAGCCAAGTCAACGAATTTTCCAAATTTTAATCGTACCATTGAAATAAAAATATCAACCCCCGAGAAATACTTAAAAAAAGGACTTGGCGCATCGTTTTTTTAAAGACACTTTTCTATCCTAAAAGTATAGGAAGAACTCTACAAGTATATTTTCCTGAGTATATCACATTCATTATCGACGAATCATACTACGTTTTAATATAACTAGTACTCTTACCTACTGGCAGTTTTGGTATTTTGTCAATATTCAGAGGAAATAAACGGATAAACGAATAACGAATAAACGGAAGCGGCCTAGTCTATTCGTTATTGCCACTATTTCTAGGGTCATATTAATCAATCATACTTCTCAATATCGTGACTGAGGGAAATAGCGAAAGCGCTCATTACAAGAAGGCCGTCAATGAGATTTGTATAAGTGACTAGTGCACTGAGCCATGCTGCTCAAATAATTACTGACTAGATTTTTATCTAAAGTAATACGTTATGTAATTTATAAATTTTTTTGGTATAAAATGTTAATTAATAGCAATTAATTACACGGCGAGAAGGTTCCAAGTATAATGCTGTAGTAGGTATGTTGATGTACCCACAAAACTATAGGTACCTACCAATCACAAACACAACTGTTCTGTATTTATTGCTTGTAAGACAATGCTATGTTTCTTTGCGTATTTATATTTAAATTTAAAATATTTTACAGAATGTTCAATATTTAATTTGAAAGTTTTGTCCCAATTTTTCTAGGCATTTCTGAACTACGTAGTATGTGAGTGGCTTAAGCTTAAGAATAGAAAAATGTCTTTAAAAAAACGATGCGCCAAGTCCTTTTTTTAAGTATTTCTCGGGAGTTGATATTTTTATTTCAATGGTACGATTAAAATTTGGAAAATTCGTTGACTTGGCTCCTTTTTTGATATCACTCCTTTTCAGTGCTGAATTTTTAGATTTCTTCTATTTTTTTTTATAGTTAAAGAGACTTGGCTGGTATTTTTACACGGAGTGTTTTTTCTGGGATATCACTTCTTTTGTTAGTTTATACATACAGCTTGTAGCACATGTCCGAGCAGGGACTAATTTCTTTAAAAAAATACGCCTCAACCGATTTGGTTACTATGAAAAGTTGCGTTTGGTATAAGATGACAATGATTATCCAAGAAGAATAGCTTAAGTTTCGTTATAATCGATCCAGCCGTTTTCGATACATGACGTCACTTCCGGTTTTGAAATAGCGGCCGAATTCCGGTATAGGTAATAAGAAAACAATCTAGTTTTATCTAGTTGATACCTTCATGAACGACCATCTGAATTCCTAATCCCTATATTTCCGTAAAATCGGTCATGCCGTTTGTAATATATGACGTCACTTCCGGTTTCATTTAGTGGTTCCTGCCGCCATTTCCGGTACCATTAATTTATTTATTCATTTTTCACAATTGATTTTTCAAATAAATAGCAGAATGAATACGCAGGAGCTAGTTCAGTTGCAATCGGTACAGGCGTTTTAGATATATGACGTCACTTCCGGTTTCAGGAATGGCGGCCGAGAACACTGCTACCTTGAATATATAAATTGTATTGTCTATGTTACAATGTAAGTTAATTATGTACGTATTTTAAGTATAATTTGTTGAAATAAGTTAAATATTGCGTATTTATGACGTCACTTCCGGTTTAGAAAATAAGAAAATAAATTTTTTTTTTATTGATACTTCATATAGATGACCATCTAAATCGAATGGCGTTAATTTCGTTCTAATCGGTCCAGACGTTTTTGAGTTATGACGTCACTTCCGGTTTCAAAATGGCGGCTTCCGGTTGGTTTTATAAAAAGGCACCTCAGACGCCAAAAGTGCACATGTGGTAAAAATTTCAGGTCGATCGGTTCAGCCGTTTAGGCTGTGGCGGTGATAGCAACGTTTCCTGATATCATCATCAGAATCAGAAAGTGGTGTAATTTCACTGTTTTCTCGGCCCTCTAGCTCGCAAACGGCATAACATATTGTTCCCTAATTTGGTATATGTAGTGGGGTGGGCCATAGCTCGAAATTAAGATATATCGCAACAATGTGAGATTTTCCAATTTTAAGATCCAGTAGGCCGAAAATGCCATGTTGTTGCTTACAGTAAAAGTGGTTGGTCTGCTCCTCAGTTTATTAGTCATTTACGGTATGTTGAGTGAGTGTGAGTGTACGGTACGACTTGGCTGGGTGGAGCGACCGCTCCACTAGATGGCCGGGACACTGTTTCTTCAAAACTACGTACGATATCTAGCTGAAAATTTCAAATTGTATTGAACATATATTAAGATTGATTGTGTAAAAATTTCTATCAATTTGAATGAATGGAACGAAAGTTATGGAATCTTGAAGTTGAGCTTGAAACAGAATTGTGTGGGAAAAATCACTTTTAAAACTTGTGTAATAAAAGTTTAGAAATAATCAACATATTCTGATTTTACGCTCAACTTCAAGATGCCATAATTTTCTTTACATTCATTCAAATTGATTGACATTTTTATTCAATCGATCTCAACATATTATCATTATAATTTGAAATTTTCAGCTTGATATTGTACGTAGTTTTGAAGAAACAGCGTCCCGGCCATTGGAAGTTTTCTGGACGCGCGCTATTTGAGCTCCGTATAATCAATTTTTTGACAACCAAATTTGAACAGCTGTAACATTTTTCCTACAATAGTAATGTTTATGAAACTTGCACATATTAAATTTTGGTATGTTTTCTAATATGTGTACAAATTTCAGAATCCTATCTATAATAGTTTCGATATAGTGACCTCTCAAACAGGGTGATTTTTTTTTAGCCACCCGGTATATATGTTAGTGACCGGATTCTATTAGAATGGAATTGGGACATAAATGAAGGGTACAGGGAAATAACGCTATGAGTGAATTTTTAGAAGTGTAATCTTGCAGTGATGTTTATGAGCATTCAGAATATACCCTCGGTTTTTAGAAAATATTGCTACAAGTCTTGAAAAACGCAATTGAAATATCGATTTGTATGGAAGACATATACCAGTTTCAACATAAAACTTCGTTGATCTCAGTTTCATTCGAATGTGACTTATAGCGTTCTTTCCCTGTACCCGTCAAACCTGAAGACGCTTGTGAGCTCTCTTCATACATTTCTTACGGCTGGAAGGATAATAGAATTTCTCTAATCGTGTTAATGTTTTAAAGCTTATTAAAACCCACGCTATCTACTATTATTTCATCAAACATTCACCCAAATTTAGTGAGGACTTAAGTCTATATTCACAATTATGTTATTTACATTTTGGACATTATTTTGAAATAGATGTCAAAACAATTATAACATTATGCGATTCAAATTAATTTGTATTTAAATTATTACAACAATTATTACCATAATTGTTATTATAATGATGATTTTCATCAATTAAATAAAGCAATTTAATGCAAATAAATAGTGTAAATAAATCGCTCGACTCTGTATGGAGGTATAGGCAGTATAGGTATGTAATATATTAAGGCAGACATTGTTTTGTTGATGATGAGCTAATATAATATAATATAATTATAAAAATGAAGTACTAAAAGTGTCGTTCATTATTGTAAGGTGTCATTCCTTAGTGTTTTATATTGTATTCTGTTTAAATAAACAGAATGAAATGCGCGCCATGCTTCAGCATTGTTCCGAAAGAAACAACTTTCACTTTCACGCGTGTAAACCGGGAGTATCAAACTGCGTGGCTCTCGTCGAAACACATTCTGTTTCTAGAAGACCGTGGCCAGAGAGATTCGAAGTGGAGTTGGTAGAAGTTCATTGCGATGTTCACTTGCAGTTGTCAGACAAGAAGAAGTAGTTTGACCCGACGGGGGAGAAAAGCTGAGTACTGAGTACTTACACTAGAAAAACGCTCGGTGTAACGCGTTGATGAGCGAGCACCGACACGCACGACATCGCCAATCATAGCACGATCCATTCAATCAAAGATAACTAACTATACATTATTTATTACCAATTTTCCTTGCAACTTTTCATAAACACTCTGGATCAATTAAATAACAGATTATTGTACTGATATTTTTCCATCAATCTCTTTGGACAGATATTCAAACACTTAAGACCTTCGTTCACGGAGAGACCAACTCAAAATGTTAGATATCAGTGTAATATGAACTCTCTCCACGAACATTCGTCATCTTGACAGTTTCGTGATAACATCGAGCCCAGCTCGAGATCGAGGCTAGTCATGGAGGGGTCATGTTACGAGTTACTATGAGTAGAATGTCAACAACCTGTCATCGTAACTCAGAATTCATTCATTCATTAGAACAAAGATATTTTCTAACTACAAACCATTCTTACCTAATGTAATTTCAACTTGTTAAAATTATATTGGAAAATTTACTTCTAGGGAATTGTACTAAAAGTAAAATTGATCTCTGAAATAAATAAGTATAGGTAAATATATTTACAAATTGCATCATGATTTATTACACCAAATAAATAAATTTATTATGCAAGAAAACATTAAACATTAGCACATTAAAAATACAACTGAAAATGGTTTTATTCAAGGAACATTCATAATATTGTAAAACGGCTAATAATTATGACCATATGAACATCGACTACCAAATTATCGAACAGACGACAAGAAATAAGTATAAATACATTTTGTACTTGAGTAATAATTAAAATCATACTATATAGGGCAGATTTTCATTACCTTCACATCCATAATGTTAAAATTATCCAACAAACGAATGAAATGAAATGATGTGGAATGACGACGAAGAGAGTAGGTACCTAAACTATAATCGTTATTCAATAATTATCAATTGAAAAACACATGTATCCTTAGTCAAATAGACGTATTGACACAACTATACGATTATAACTGTGCGACGGTTCATCCAGTTTTAAGTCAATTAAAATTTAATTGAAAATGAACTTCAAGATATAATAATCTTATATCAATATACTCATCTCTAGACAAAGAAAATGTTAATTCAAACATGTCAAAATATATTAAAAAGTACCAACTGCAAAACATTGTAGAGTTTGTAGAATCAGAGATCATGTTTCCAACTCCTATCAGTGGCGGTCAGGCCCGTTACTGGCCCCCAGGCATGTATCACTCTCAATTCTAAGATCACCTATCTCATTACTTGACCTACTCCGCCTCGGACTCCCACAATGTTTATTAAAGAAAATACGGAAATAAGATACAATCTTTCCTGATAAAATGTAGATAATAACTTTGAAATTGAATTAGTTCAGTTTATACGTCCACATTTCATTCAGCGGTGATAAAAAATATCCGAGTTCAAAGTTGCACTTTACGTCAATTTATTAAGGTACATGTATCGCTCTCAATATTCTAAGATCACCTAGTACCTCATTACTTGATCAGACAAGCGAGTCTGTACAAGAGAGCTGCGCACGCTGTGTAATGAAACATTGTGTGTGACATTGTCACCGCGTGGTCGGAGAGCTCGTTGTGACGATGTATAAACCTTTATTCCATTCCAGTGGCGTACCTATCGGGTGCCTCGACTAGCGAAATGCCAGGACCTTGGCATTGTGGGGGGGGGGGGGGGCAACACTCTCTCAGATATAGCAAGGTTTCATTAAATAAATTGTTATTTTCCCGGATTGTTCTTTTTGATATAGATGGTGCATAGCACATCCATAGGAATTAATTTGCAAGGTTTTTTTTCGCGGTAGCAATAGACTCAGTGTAGATTATCAATATGTGTTTTACAGCCATCGTTCAGAGATGGGCAGTATAACTGCTCTACCAGAGGAAAACGCTCTTTGTAACGCGTTGATGAGCGAGCCTTCGTATTGCATGCCAATTAAACTTGGTGTGAAATTTACTGCGTAATTACAGACCTTGGGAAACCTCTTTCAACAAGGTTAATTAATTCAGAAAATCAATTGATTCATTGATTCATTTTTATTTAAAATAACCTCAAGCGAGAAGAACTTGAACATCGATTTATTGATTGGATACAATATTTCGTCCTATTTGGCAGAACTTCTTCAGGTTTCAAACAAATGTCAACCTTAAGAAGTTCTGTGAAACAGGACGAAATATTGTATGCAATTATAATAAATCTAGTGGAGCGGTCGCACCACGCCAGCCAAGTCGTACGGCGCGCGCACACTCTCATTTAAAAAGGCTGGAGCAACCCACTTTTACTGTAAGCATCAAAGTGGCATTTTCGGCCGACTGGATCTTAAAAATGGAAAATCTCACATTGTTGCGAAATATCTTAATTTCGAGCTATAGCCTACCCCACCATATGTACCAAATTTGGGAACAATGGGTTATGCCGTTTGCGAGCGGGAGGACCGTGAATATCGTGAAATTGGACGGCTTCCATCTGATGATTCTGATAATGAATCATCTTCCAATAAATTCCGCGATCTCCGCCACAGCCTACACGGCTGGGCCGATTAAACTGAAATTTTCACCACGTATCCAACTCGCCTGCCTGATGATACCTTGCCCCTATAAATTTTTTGTGCCGCCATTTTTAAACCGGAAGTGACGTCATACCTCGAAAACGGCTGGACTGATCGGAACGAAACTTGCGCCAATCGATTCAGACGGTCATCTTTATGAAATATCAATGGTAATACTAAACTTTATGAAGTAACGAAACCGGAAATGACGTCATATTTTTGCGAAATCTGAGTAAAATTTACTTCGCCTTCCTATAAAAACTTATAAATACATATTCAGAAGGCTTATAATGAAATATTAGTATTTATATACATAGTAATACAATGTGTAAGTGCTTTCAGCCGCCATTTTGAAAACCGAAAGTGATGCCATATCTCGAAAACGGCTGGACCTATTGGAACGATGCTTTCGCAATTATTCATGGCATATCACTTTAAGTTTATATTTAGCTCCAAACACTATTTTTCTTAGTAACCAATTTGGAAATGGCGTATTTTTTAAAGGAATTAGTCATTGTTGCTCCAATATGTTTTACAAGTTGTGTAAATAAACTAAAAAAACAAGTGATATCCCCATAAAAAACACTCCGTGTAAAAAAAACAGCTAAGTCTCTTCAACTAAAAAAAAAATTATGAAATCTAAAAATTCTGCACTGAAAAGGAGTGATATGAAAAAATGAGCCAAGTCAAAACTTTATTTGAAAATCAAAAAATACTTGGCGCATCGTTTTTTTTATGGCATTATTATAGGTATACTATAAGTATATGTATATTAGATGTATATTTTATATCTAGCCTATACTTCTAAGCTATATATATATACACGATGCGCCAAGTATTTTTTGATTTTCAAATAAAGTTTTGACTTGGCTCATTTTTTGATATCACTCCTTTCAGTGCAGAATTTTTAGATTTCATAATTTTTTTTAGTTGAAGAGACTTGGCTGTTTTTTTTACACGGAGTGTTTTTTATGGGGTTTAGTTTACGTAGAAAGTTCAAGAGAATTGTCTTATTTCATTAAAAATCCGTTTGACTAGGTACCTACATATTGATTGTTTTTGACAACGAAAAAGTAACGCCAGACCAGAGTTATGCATCAGAAAGCGTGAAAGCCGTACTTCATATTGCAAAACTCGAAAACATTCACTACGACCCCCCCCCCCCCCCCCCCCCCCCCCTCCCACGATCTCAAGGAAAGTACCAACATCAATTTTCTTTTTAATGTAACACGTGTGAGTCGATTTGAGTCTTTGAGATGTCCGAGGGTGACACGATTAATTGGAAATGAACTTCTGACCAAGAATGTGCAAGAAAGACTTCATTTAAATGATCGATACTGTTGGGGGGGGGGGGGGAGATGGGAACTCCTCTGCTCTCTATTCTCTATTCGATGATATCTCTCATATATCAATACAAATTGTATATAATGTATACACCCAACAAATCATAAAACGGTATTTGAACGAAACATTTTGGCTGCTGGTCAGGTTACTGGACAATTAATCCTTGTTATTATCAATGAAATCAGAGCTCACCTACTAGAGTTAGATGACAAGTTAGCATAGACTTTATCGGATGATGCCATCACATTTTTTCAGACAATCCTTTTCTTTCAAATACCGTTTTATGATTTGTCGAGTGTATGTAGAGCATCTCGCCAGGCATGTGAGAGGTACCGGATTCCAGCCTCGGTTCGGCCGGATACTTTCTACTTCGCGCATCCCTTCTAATCGATTCAAGAAAATTACTGAAAGTAATCACGAGGAAATTGAAAATATATAAGTTGAAAGAAAACGTATAGCGCCTTCAACATGAACAGTAATGAGTGTATCAATGTTTAAATTTGATGCACTGGTGATACAACTGACTTCAAAGGTTGTTGAATTATTTTAACCTTTATCTAAATTAATTAACTAGGACTTAGTGTAATGTGTTAATGAGCGAGAACCGATATGTACCTACAACATCTTCAACCAAACACGCACCACTCATCAAAATAATAACAGTGTAACTACATTATTACCGATTTTCATTGCATACTGTCCAATGTCCATCTATCACTCTGGAACAATTGAATCGGGTGAATGAATGCACCATGAATTTGGTACTTTTCGATCAATCCCTTCACACAGCTATTTCAAAACTCTTAAAATAGCAACTAGGAAAACGCTCAGTGTAACGCGTTAATGAGCGAGCACGGATACGTGCAAATTCTCAAACCGGAAATGCGTACACAACGCACAGAAAACATATACATCCATATTGAATTGAAACATGATCCACTCAATCAACATAAAAGTATATGCTTTTTATCGAAACTTGAAAACAGCATCTAAGCACCCTGGTAAATATAGCAAATCAGATTCAATTCAAGTGGCACTGGAAAACATTACTTTCGATACTTCATTACTGACAGATATTAAAAATGTCAATAAGTTCATACGTTCTTAGCTTATTGGGATGAAATTTTGTAAAATAAGAGACAATGTTGGTCTTAATGATCATGCAAAATATGAGTTTGATCAGAATTATCGAACACGTTTTCATTTTTCAGCCTATCAGGAGATATTTATTTAAATTTTAACCAATGAATGATTTCAAAAAAATTAGGGTCTGCAAAGTGCAAACAGAGAAGGTTGGTTTTACATGTGTGCAAAATTTCAGATCGATCGCTGAAACGGTGCAACCTGTGTATCGGTTAATAGCAGAAAAAGACAAAAAAATAAAAATAAATAAAACAGAGGTCCGTGACAAAAGAGCCAAAAGGAGACGCTCGCTTCGCTCGCTCAATAAAAAATGGTACCTAATGAATAATGATCACCATGCAAAATTTGTGCTTCGATATTAAAATTTCTGAACATTTTAATATTCGACCAATTGAAAGATATTGTCTGCAAACTCCAGAGGGGGTCCGTAAATGTGCGGTGCGACCTGCGTACCGTCGTCCGTCAGTAACAGGAAAAAGCTTGGGTCCTGCATAAAGAGCCAAAAGGAGACGCTAGATCTCTTCGCTCCCTCAATAAAGATATTGAACAAAATTTTCTTGAGCAAATTTTTCTTGTATTCAATTGTATTCCAAGTTACTTCTGCTTTACCGTCACATCCCCACCCTTCTAAACAAAGCACCGTGCATTCCTACGATTCTTACACTTTTAGCCACAGCTTTCAGCAACCCTGTACACCTCCTCGAATGGAAATACTAAATTATACTTACTATTTGTTATCTCCTTTTTACTGTAAACGCAGTGTTTCAACAAAGCTAATAATAACTTGACATGCCTTTCTAGTTAAAAAAATAAATATTTGGCGTCGTTTTTAAGTACATTCTAGTTGTACATACACAGGTTCGTATATATTTTATTCCTGACCTATACTTCTAATGCGTCAGGTCCTATTTGATGATTTTTTTAAAAGTGTTGCCTTTGCTAATATTTTGATATCACTAATTTTCAGAGCTGAATCTTTAGTTTTATTTTATTTTTTAGTTGGGAGGTTTCGCTGGTATTTTTACATGGAGTAATATATATTAATTAATTTAATACAATTTAATATAACAATGCCATTTATAGGCAATTTTTCCAAAAATATTTCCACAAAGACGAACAACATGTTAATTTTCTTTATCATATTGTCATGACCATAATTAACTAGTTTAATTTGTAGTTTAATTAATAATACTTTTGCAATTGATATAATAAATGTAAAATGGTGTTATAATTATATCATATTATCAGGTTTAATTACAGTAAAGTAGTTATAATTAAAAAAAAACGTACTTTTTGTTTCATTGCGGAGGCTAAAAGTCCATGATGAGATCATATTACCAGGCAATGGTACTTGGATATGATACTGGATAATGATACTTGGATACTTTGTGCTCTATCTCATCCATACACCTATTAATTGCCTTCTGTATTAATTGTCATTTTTCACTGTCATAATCACACTTGTACAAGGCTCAAGAGGACACCTATGTAGCCCTACACTAGCCGCCCTGCCTCCGGCAGGTAAATTCACAACAATAACATCAAATTCAATTCCGGTTATAAAAAAAATGTGAATCCTTATTTAGTTGTGCCCTCTCTCTATTTTGATTTGCAAATCTCCCACCCCCCTAGGAAAACGTCTGAAATGATCGTTTTCAACCGTTTTCTCTACAACATAAGGAGTTAAGAAATCAAATCAACGTATCAGGTATAATACAACTACAGTAATTACATTTTTTAGTTTTAATTGAAAACGCGTACAAACTTTGTGGTTTCAACACTAAAATCATATAAGTCCATGATGAGATCATATTACCAATGATACTTGGAATTTAGCAGCGAGCCGAGTTGCAAAGTGATAAACAACGCTCATTCAGAAAATGTCACGTACGCAGAATGATTTAATGTGACAGGCGCTCGAGATTGTATGCGAACCAAAATCTCCCCTTCCACTATAGGTGCTGGAAGTAAGATTTCCACTCCAAAATATTCGAATCTTAGTCAGAAGTTTTCTTCGTCATTATGCATCCAATTGATCTGATTTTTTGTATGTAGATACCCAAAAGAATGAGCTTTGTTGGTATGTTTTTGAAATATTTTTATTCGCTCTGTGAAAGTCACAATATATTACTGAATATCATTGTTTTTTTCTTAAATTTAGGGGTTGTTTTGGGGACTTGGGGATAAAGTTGTGAACGCCATTAAGACAAAATAGCAACACTGAAACATGGGCCATTATTTCAATATTATTCTGCCGCAAAGAGAACGAAATTATCTCAATTTTTGCGCTAGTAAAATTTAAATTGGTAACACTACCCATTTATAGGCTAAATTAGCACTTTGAAGAGCCGTCTTAAAACAGCAACAAGTCTGTAAATTCTTGACCGATTGGGCTGGAAATGTGTAAAATATGATGTTATCTAGTCAAAACGTCGTTTTCATAACTGTGAAACACAATCCATATCGTAAAATAAATTATTTTAGATAAGGTATACCTATACCTATGTATATGAAATACCTACATTACATTTTGACTACATTATGTATTGCAATATGATCAACTAAGAAAAGAATCTGTCTTACTTGATATTGAGAATAGCCATCTATAAACTTTGCTTTGCTACATAGAGCAACCCAGAATGCAGTGGAATTTCTGTTTTGAAATGTCATTTCTGACAGTTATTAAAACTGTCAATAAGTGCATCTATGTTCTTGACTGGTAGGGCTGAAAATTTGTAAAATAAGAGACAATGTTGGTCTGAACGACCATGCAAAATATGAGTTTGATTGATCAGATTAATCGAAGACCATTTGATAGGTCAAATCAAATGTTGATTAGTTTTAAGTTGCTTAGTTTTAAGTTGATCGATTAAACCTTTATGATTGAACGGTTCCTTGTTAATTTTCAAAAATCACAGGATCTCGTTCAAAAAATATACCTGGGACCACCCATATGATATAAGTGTATCTACACAATATCAGATCAATCTGTTGAACGGTCATTATTAGTTTCATATCGTTTAAAACTTTCTGCTCTAACTACCTTGCCTTGAACTGGAGATTCGAAGTCGCCGTGAATTTGACAGCCAACACGCAAAATGTCCCTAAAATGACAAAAACTTTTGAAAATAACGACAGATTAGAGTGAAAATTGGCAAAAATACCTTAAATGTTGGTACCAATGACCATGCGAAGTTTTTAGTTGGTCGGTCAATCGGTTCCAGTTTATATTTAAAAAAATCACAGGAAAAATGGTTTCAAATTTGAACCAATTGGAGGATTTGGCTGAAATATTTTTTGATTGGGTACAATGTTGGTTGCAATGACTTTGCTAAATTTCAAATTGATCGAACCAACCAATCGAAAGATAATTTTTATAAAATTTGAACCAATCACAGGATCTCCTTCAGAAAAGATCCCAGGGATCGCATAGATTACGTTAGTATGTGTACAAAATTTCAGATCGATTGGTTGTGCGGTTTGACCTGGGCAGTGCAGGCAAAAAAAAAAAAAAAAAACACACAGAGAAAGTGTCATAAGAGTACCGTGGTGACGCTCGCTACGCTCGCTCAACCAGTGGTACTCAACCTGCGGCCCGCGGGACTAATTTTTGTGGCCCCCAGTTGATGTTTCAAATACATAAAGTTCGTTCACGATAAGAATATCACTGACGTTTTAGTCGATCACGTCGTTCATTGGTCAGTCACTTGAACACTGCCCTGTCAATGGCAAGACTTTCTTCTTTGTATTATTGAAATTGTATAAATTATGTCAAATACACAATAGTAAATAGTAGTAACTATTATAAAAATTCAATAAAATTGATTTATTTTTATCTACAGCCGTATTATACACATTTTTTGATTATTATATTGATATTTACATGTTTAGGTATACGTTCACTTGACTACGGTAGTACACGCCGCCATTACGGGTTGCTATTCTAATCGTGAATGAACTTTACTTATTCACAAAATGTGTCCACTGTGAAAATAATAAAAAAATAATAAAAAATAATTATAAAAATAATTTCATACAAAATTAAGTTTAGCATACCAGAAAAACTTATAAATTGCTTAAATTCTAAAAAACGCCATCCGGGGCAACATTTGGAGGGAACTTTGCTTCAGTTCGTGCATTTTAGAGCCTCAGAATCACTTTCAAATTATTAAAATCTAAAAAAAATCCCTGCGGGGCCAAAACCTAAGCAGTCCCCCCCCCCCCCCCATGATAAAAGTAGTTCCTACGCGCCTGAAATGAACCTGAAAGCCTAAAACTATCTGATCACGTGAGCATTATTATACTTTTTTAAACATGCAAGTTCGTATTATTCGTATTATTCGCAAATTCGTATTATAGGCCCGCAAGTCAAAATGGTTGAGTACCACTGACTTACACTGTAAATATTTAATGAATTTCAGCGGATTCCAAACAATGCATAAAGTTTAAGGGAGCGGCGAGTTGATTTGAGCACGAAAGCTACTAAGGTCAAAATTACTATACTTTGCTGCCAGAAATTCATCCTTACAGCGTTTCAAGTACCAGCATTTCTCAGAGGTAGAAGGCCGGAAGTATATTTGTAGATTTGCGTTGCACACTGTTGAAATATGGCATCAAACTCTATCAATTATTGCCATTTGACTGAATGTCAACAAACGAAGTCTTCTATTACATAATGAATCGTGTCACAATTACAAATATGATCGGATGATCGATAAGACAGAACCTATGACTGAGCCCACCTCAAGAATCATGGAAACTGACTTCCGGCCTTCTACCTCTGAGATACATATGAAGGATACAGGGAAAGAACGAAAAAATGGGTTTAAGTGTAATCTTGCAATAATTTTTATGAGCTTTCAGAATATTCCCTCAGTTTCTCGAAAATATTGGCACAAAGTCTTGAAAAACGCAATAGAAATATCGATTTGTATGGAAGATGGATACAAGTTTCAAGATAAGACTTCGTTTATCTCAGATTCATCCGAATGTGACTCATATCGTTCTTTCCCTGTGCCCTTCTGATCAGCACCTCCAGACGACGAAGTTTGTCACTGATCATGCAAATGACTGAGCTGAGTGATCTTCTGAACTGAAGATGAGAGCTCGATCAAGTGATGTGACGTGTCAATGCAAATGATCAGGTAATTGACAGAGCAAGAGCACGTGGCTATGCGTCACTGAGTCACTTCTTCTCTGATCATGCAAATGACTGAGCTGAGTGATCTTCTGAACTGCAGAGGAGAGCTCGGTCAAGTGATGTGACGTGTCAATGCAAATGATCAGGTAATTGACAGAGCAAGAGCACGTGGCAATGCGTCACTGAGTCACTTCTTCTCTGATCATGCAAATGACTGAGCTGAGTGATCTTCTGAACTGCAGATGAGAGCTCGATCAAGTGATGTGACGTGTCAATGCAAATGATCAGGTAATTGACAGAGCAAGAGCACGTGGCAATGCGTCACTGAGTCACTTCTTCTCTGATCATGCAAATGACTGAGCTGAGTGATCTTCTGAACTGCAGATGAGAGCTCGATCAAGTGATGTGACGTGTCAATGCAAATGATCAGGTAATTGACAGAGCAAGAGCACGTGGCAATGCGTCACTGAGTCACTTCTTCTCTGATCATGCAAATGACTGAGCTGAGTGATCTTCTGAACTGCTCGATCAAGTGATGTGACGTGTCAATGCAAATGATCAGGTAATTGACAGAGCAAGAGCACGTGGCAATGCGTCACTGAGTCACTTCTTCTCTGATCATGCAAATGACTGAGCTGAGTGATCTTCTGAACTGCTCGATCAAGTGATGTGACGTGTCAATGCAAATGATCAGGTAATTGACAGAGCAAGAGCACGTGGCAATGCGTCACTGAGTCACTTCTTCTCTGATCATGCAAATGACTGAGCTGAGTGATCTTTTGAACTGCAGATGACAGCTCGATCAAGTGATGTGACGTGTCAATGCAAATGATCAGGTAATTGACAGAGCAAGAGCACGTGGCAATGCGTCACTGAGTCACTTCTTCTCTGATCATGCAAATGACTGAGCTGAGTGATCTTCTGAACTGCAGACCAGAGCTCGATCAAGTGATGTGACGTGTCAATGCAAATGATCAGGTAATTGACACAGCAAGAGCACGTGGCAATGCGTCACTGAGTCACTTCTTCTCTGATCATTCAAATGACTGAGCTGAGTGATCTTCTGAACTGCTCGATCAAGTGATGTGACGTGTCAATGCAAATGATCAGGTAATTGACAGAGCAAGAGCACGTGGCAATGCGTCACTGAGTCACTTCTTCTCTGATCATGCAAATGACTGAGCTGAGTGATCTTTTGAACTGCAGATGACAGCTCGATCAAGTGATGTGACGTGTCAATGCAAATGATCAGGTAATTGACAGAGCAAGAGCACGTGGCAATGCGTCACTGAGTCACTTTTTCTCTGATCATGCAAATGACTGAGCTGAGTGATCTTCTGAACTGCAGACCAGAGCTCGATCAAGTGATGTGACGTGTAAATGCAAATAATCAGGTAATTGACAGAGCAAGAGCACGTGGCAATGCGTCACTGAGTCACTTCTTCTCTGATCATGCAAATGACTGAGCTGAGTGATCTTCTGAACTGCTCGATCAAGTGATGTGACGTGTCAATGCAAATGATCAGGTAATTGACAGAGCAAGAGCACGTGGCAATGCGTCACTGAGTCACTTCTTCTCTGATCATGCAATGACTGAGCTGAGTGATCTTCTGAACTGCAGACCAGAGCTCGATCAAGTGATGTGACGTGTCAATGCAAATGATCAGGTAATTGACAGAGCAAGAGCACGTGGCAATGCGTCACTGAGTCACTTCTTCTCTGATCATGCAAATGACTGAGCTGAGTGATCTTCTGAACTGCAGACCAGAGCTCGATCAAGTGATGTGACGTGTCAATGCAAATGATCAGGTAATTGACACAGCAAGAGCACGTGGCTATGCGTCACTGAGTCACTTCTTCTCTGATCATGCAAATGACTGAGCTGAGTGATCTTCTGAACTGCAGATGAGAGCTCGATCAAGTGATGTGACGTGTCAATGCAAATGATCAGGTAATTGACAGAGCAAGAGCACGTGGCAATGCGTCACTGAGTCACTTCTTCTCTGATCATGCAAATGACTGAGCTGAGTGATCTTCTGAACTGCAGATGAGAGCTCGATCAAGTGATGTGACGTGTCAATGCAAATGATCAGGTAATTGACAGAGCAAGAGCACGTGGCAATGCGTCACTGAGTCACTTCTTCTCTGATCATGCAAATGACTGAGCTGAGTGATCTTCTGAACTGCAGATGAGAGCTCGATCAAGTGATGTGACGTGTCAATGCAAATGATCAGGTAATTGACACAGCAAGAGCACGTGGCTATGCGTCACTGAGTCACTTCTTCTCTGATCATGCAAATGACTGAGCTGAGTGATCTTCTGAACTGCAGATGAGAGCTCGATCAAGTGATGTGACGTGTCAATGCAAATGATCAGGTAATTGACAGAGCAAGAGCACGTGGCAATGCGTCACTGAGTCACTTCTTCTCTGATCATGCAAATGACTGAGCTGAGTGATCTTCTGAACTGCTCGATCAAGTGATGTGACGTGTCAATGCAAATGATCAGGTAATTGACAGAGCAAGAGCACGTGGCAATGCGTCACTGAGTCACTTCTTCTCTGATCATGCAAATGACTGAGCTGAGTGATCTTTTGAACTGCAGATGACAGCTCGATCAAGTGATGTGACGTGTCAATGCAAATGATCAGGTAATTGACAGAGCAAGAGCACGTGGCAATGCGTCACTGAGTCACTTCTTCTCTGATCATGCAAATGACTGAGCTGAGTGATCTTCTGAACTGCAGACCAGAGCTCGATCAAGTGATGTGACGTGTCAATGCAAATGATCAGGTAATTGACACAGCAAGAGCACGTGGCAATGCGTCACTGAGTCACTTCTTCTCTGATCATTCAAATGACTGAGCTGAGTGATCTTCTGAACTGCTCGATCAAGTGATGTGACGTGTCAATGCAAATGATCAGGTAATTGACAGAGCAAGAGCACGTGGCAATGCGTCACTGAGTCACTTCTTCTCTGATCATGCAAATGACTGAGCTGAGTGATCTTCTGAACTGCAGATGAGAGCTCGATCAAGTGATGTGACGTGTCAATGCAAATGATCAGGTAATTGACAGAGCAAGAGCACGTGGCAATGCGTCACTGAGTCACTTCTTCTCTGATCATGCAAATGACTGAGCTGAGTGATCTTCTGAACTGCAGATGAGAGCTCGATCAAGTGATGTGACGTGTCAATGCAAATGATCAGGTAATTGACAGAGCAAGAGCACGTGGCAATGCGTCACTGAGTCACTTCTTCTCTGATCATGCAAATGACTGAGCTGAGTGATCTTCTGAACTGCAGAGGAGAGCTCGGTCAAGTGATGTGACGTGTCAATGCAAATGATCAGGTAATTGACAGAGCAAGAGCACGTGGCAATGCGTCACTGAGTCACTTCTTCTCTGATCATGCAAATGACTGAGCTGAGTGATCTTCTGAACTGCAGATGAGAGCTCGATCAAGTGATGTGACGTGTCAATGCAAATGATCAGGTAATTGACAGAGCAAGAGCACGTGGCTATGTGGCTCATGCGATCATATTCGTTATTCTATGATACGACATCGCCAAGGTCAACAGAAAGACGTCACACATTCCTGTCCAGATCAATAGATCACGCAGTCCTAGATCAATAGATCACACCTTCAGTCCTAGATCCACAGCTTTGGCGTCCGCAGTATTCTGTCAGGGTGGGGGGTGGGAAGGGGGGGCTTATTGTCAAGGTTCAACGGCGGTCTTGGTGGTTACAACCACTACATGCGGATCCGAGGCGCAGCTCCGGAAATTTTAATAATTTTCAACTAAATTCCGAGCGTTTTAGTGCGTATTGGAACAGAAATATAACATACAATTTGTGTTTTCTTACAATTTTAACAATATTTGTCAATGTTTTAGAATGATGAACATACGATATTCGGTAATCCCCCGGTACTCTTGACCCCCCCCCCTGCCCCTAGAGGTGATGATGATGAAGAGTGTTGCATGAGGAGTGACGTCAGAGCGACACTATTGACAGTTGCAATCACCTCGAGATGGCACAGACAAGCTGCCATTCGCATGCTAGTTCCTGGTGATTCACGTCGCACTCCTCTGCAACTAGGCGGGTTGATAGGGGAGGATCTCATACACCCTGGTAAGGGTGTATGGTGCAGAGGAGGATGACGCAGTAGGAGGGAACCTTCCAAACATTTGCCTCTGGCAGAATGATTGTAATTTATAAGTTGGTGTTTATATTGCACAGGTCTTCTAGAAAGTGAACAAGATTCAATATTTGTCATACCCAAACAATTAGATAGTTTTGGTTTGTTGAAAATAAATAAATAAATAATCAGTCGTATTCAATTATATATTCCTTTATTTTCAACAAAACTCTCTAATTCTACTCATCTCATTCCCTCATTTCCAGCAAGCCGTGATAAACACTCTGAACAGTATTGCCAACACAAAGTTCACAAAGTTCACAATGTAATAAAAGATCTATTACACCATGGCAACACAATTTTACATGAAAAACTGCTTTTTATATGGAAAAACGTCAAAATATAGCAGTAAAACACTCATAGCTCAGTAAATCACCCAGGAAGTGTCAGCTTAATTTACTTTTTAAAATATCAGCCTGTCTTTTTCTGTATGATTGCAATGTTAAATTGAATAAAAAAACTGTAACTTTGAAGTAATATATCTCGAAAATTAGTTCGACTTTTCGAGTTCGAGCCTACTTTTTCTTTGCATATTATCAGGGCCGGATTTAGGGGTGTGCGACCTGTGCCCCCGCACAGGTCGCCAAGCTCGAGGGGGCGCCCGAAGTGCGCCGAGGGGGCGCCAAATTATAAAATATGTATTGCTATTATTGTTTCATACATATTAAAACTAGTTTTAATCACTAGTTTTAATAACCAATGTAATTAAAAACATGAAGCTATATGGGCACATTTTAGCTTACAATGTTGAATTCGTCAAATAGT
Organism: Leuctra nigra; assembly: GCA_934045905.1. Taxonomy (NCBI): domain Eukaryota; kingdom Metazoa; phylum Arthropoda; class Insecta; order Plecoptera; family Leuctridae; genus Leuctra; species Leuctra nigra. The sequence goes on from OW203767.1 coordinate 974,609, forward strand.
AATCAAAAGTTTTATAATCCTGCATTGAAATGTATAAATTATATTATTGCCTATTGTAATCCAATCAGTTATAATATGTTAAAAAGGCGTCAAATGCGATCTAGGAAGCCCAAAATTTTCCCGGGGCTATGCGCCCCGGACCCGCATTGTGCTGGGGGGCCCTCCCCCCAGACCCCCCATTGTAATCGTGGGCAACCTCGATTCGACGAATTTCGTCTCTGAAGTTTGTTTGGGGGGGGGGGGGGGGGCAATTATTACCTTGGCACAGGGCACCAAACTGCCTAAAACCGGCCCTGCATATTATATTGCAGAATAAATTTTATGTGTATGAAGAAATTGAACGTTTTCTTAGGAAATGGGAAATTCGATGTCACTCTAATGTTTACCTTCGATTGCAGCCGAAGTGTAATTATTCTCAGTCTTCAGGTCTACTCGAGGAGCATGTCCTGGCGCAAGAGTTGCTCGAGGTACAGTAATTACGCAGCTGCTAATTACACGTTAATTAAACACGGTGTGATTCGAGCTGTAAGACAAAGAATTCAACGACCATTAGGATGTGCACATAACATGTTTAAATTGGATATTGTATGTAACCTTCAACGAGATTCAAGTATTACAACTAGGAAAACGCTCTGAGTAACGCGTTGATGAGCGAGCACGGATACACGCAACACCTCGATCCGAAATTATGTCTATCGAAAATGTCATTAAAAGCCAATAATTCTTGAATTTCGTCACAGACTTGTATAAATATCTCCAAAATCTCCAAAAATATTGGTCCCAATAACCTTGCTAAGTTTTAAGTTGATCGATTAAACCTTTGATTGAACGGTTCCTTGTTAAGTTTCAAAAATCACAGGATATCTTTCAAACAATATACCTGGGACCACTCATATGATATGATATTACTGTGTACACAATATCAGATCAATCTGTTAAACGGTCATTGAGCGAGCGTAGCGAGCGTCACCACGGTACTCTTATGGCACTTTCTCTGTGTGTTTGTTTTTTTTGTTTTTGTTTTTTTTTGTGGTCACAGCCCAGGTCAAACCGCTCAAGCAATCGATCTGAAATTTTGTACACATACTAACGTAATCTATGCGGTCCCTGGGATCGTTTTTGAATGGGCTCCCGTGATTGGTTCAAATTTAAAAAAATTATCTTTCGATTGGGTGCTTCGATCAATTTAAAATTTAGCAAAAACATTGCAACCAACATTGTACCCAATCATAAAAAGTTTCAGCCAAATCCTCCTATTGGTTCAAATTCATGTGATTTTTGACATTTAAACTAGAACAGATTGACCGATCAACTTGAAACTTCGCGTGGTCATTGGTACCAACATTTTAGATATTTTTGCAAATTTTCAGTCTTATATTTCGTTATTTTCAAAAGTTTTGTCATTTTAAGGTCATTTTATTCCATAATCTTGAAAAATGTATACTAAATTGTCATCCCTGCCTTCTTTAAGCTTCTGCTCCAAGGCAAGGCCTGTAGAGCAGCCAAGCTATCCACAATGTACAGTAAAATGAAAGCATTTTTGAGCTAGCGCATAAAATCGGATGCAGTACGAAGGCCAAATCCTCTAATTGGTTTAAGTTTAAATAATGTCTTCTGATTGGTCGACAATAAAAATGTTCACATTAAGTTCAAATTTTGCATGGTGATCAAGACCAACTTAATATTAAATTTTACATATTGTAAGCCCAATCAGTTAAGTATTAATTGTAATTTTACGAGTTTAGTATGGGATGAGAATGTAGGTTTCTTTGGAAAACTTCCATGGAGTCAGGATGATATGAAGGGATGTGTGTTGTGAAAAATATCCGACCGAACCGGGGCTCGAACCCGGGACCTCTCACTTGCCGGGCGAGAGCTCTACCAACTGAGCTACCCGATCGGACGGACGGACATTTGACACAACGCACTGATGAGGGTTAGAGATCTCCGAGGAGAATGGAATGAAGGTAGAGAATGCTCACTACGAACTGTCATATCACCGGTGACGATGCTGTCACCATGTCTCTTTGCACTTGCGTGCGCAACCCTCTTTTACTCGACTGAACGAGTTGCTTTATCAACGCGTTACACTGAGCGTTTTCCTAGTTATTAGTTTCATATCGTTTGAGATGTCACAAGAGATTTCTGGAGAAGGTATGTAGGTAAGACTTCACGACACAATGGATCTGTTATTCATCCAGAGTATTATGGAGATTGAAAAATTGCAGAGAAAATCGTCTTGTGCCGTGTCGTGCATCGTTACTATGGGGATGTTGCATGTTCTGTGCTCGCTCATCAACGCGTTACACTGAGCGTTTTCCTAGTTATTAGTTTCAAACGATATGAAACTAACCTTGCCTTGAACTGAAGATTCGAAGTCGCCGTGAATTTGACAGCCAACACACAAAATGTCCCTAAAATTACAAAAACTTTTGAAAATAACGACAGATTAGACTGAAAATTGGCAAAAATACCTCAAATGTTGGCACCAATGACCATGCGAAATTTTAAGTTGGTCGGTCAATCGGTTCTAGTTTAAATTACAAAAATCACCGGAAAAATGGTTTCAAATTTGAACCAATGGGAGGATTTGGCTGAAATGTTTTATGATTGGGTAAAATGTTGGTTGCAATGACTTTACTAAATTTCAAAATGATTGGAGCAACCAATCGAAAGATATATTTTTTAAAATTTGAACCAATCAGGGGATTTCAAAAAAATTAGGGTCTGCAAATCTCATAATTGGTCTGGACATGTGTGCAAAATTTCAGCTCGATCGAATAAACGGTGTGACCTGTATACGAGCAGACGACAGACAAAAAAAAAACAAAAAAAAACAGAGGTTCGTGCCAAAAGAACCAAAAGGAGACGCTCGCTTCGCTCGCTCAATCAACTCAGAAGAATGCACTAAACACTTCTGTCTTAACTGCTGTCTTATACCCACTTGTAGAATATTTTATCATACTCAATAGGGAACTCTCTCTAGCTGTATTGAATGAATTAAAACGTGAATTATTGAAACTATACTTGTCTGTGTATAGATAATCAAAAATGATTAATCTGGGACAAAAAGTCATCAAGGAATCTTTGATAGTCAAATAAAATGAGTAGGTAATTTTCAAACGCGCGAAAATGGCCCCGGATCTCTGACGTCAAAGGGCAGTTTTAAAAACGAACAATTCGAACAAATAAGCGATACGTGATGGAGCCACTTCTGGCAGGAAACCTTTTAGATGCACATTTTTATTTTGAAGTTCGTGTTCCATAGGGCAGTGAAAAAGAAGAAACAATTGAAATTTAAATTTAGTTACAAGTTTACTTTTTTAGTCATAACAAACAACTAAAGCAAATTTAATATAATTTATTTATATAAATGTGCCCCCGATATCCTCCCTGATCCACCAGATCCACCAGAAGTCAGTCGTGTTCCTTATTTTCTTGAATTGTCTCATGGTCTCAAATCATTACTGTCTACGTCATCAGGATCAATCAACTCACTCTGTTTTCCCGCCAAAATTCTAGTTGATATTTCAATGCGAGAGATATGAATGAAAATATAATACCTATACTTATATAAAAGTAAAACAATTTTCCTTGATTATTTGTTAAAGGAAGGAAACAGTTTTGAGAGAGAGTTGTCTACATCCTCCAGCTGCTGTATCCGACGCTGTGTTCTTGAACCCACTTCCTCATCGTGTCTGCTAATGACCCTCCTTGACCACTGCCCGGTCCTCGCAGTGGACCAGTCGGCACGTGGCGTTGCGTTACTGACCTTACATCACACGGCTGGAGGAGGTCATTAGGGAGACCCTCTAGAGTCGTCAACATTCAACAATATGTTCGTTTGTCGTGGGAACGTATCATACGGTCAACGTTATCTTTGCGATGTATAAAGTGCTTGATTTTACCCATTTTACTTATTTTACCTTACCTTTCTCGATATTCACAGCTTGCACGAACTTCTTTGTTTTATATCAGCAATGCAAAATTATTGAATTTTCCACCTAAGAACGGACATTTTGTTGGCACAGTGACGGATCAGAGTATAACTTTATTGAGGTTAATCGATGTATTTTTGTAAAATGGCTCAGCTATTCTGGCGTCACGTGCAAACAATGAATTTTATTCTACATTTGAAACAATGACTCGAATGTCTGTGTTTTGTTTGTTTGTGAATGTTTTTCAGAAGACTCCTATTTTCGAGATCGTTCGAGTACTCGTATAATCGAACGTGACGTGAAAGTGACGTCTTTCCGAACGAAATCATCCAAATCAGTGTATTATTTTGTTTGGTCTGACGTCAGAAGACGCGAATCCGTATGAATTTTCACTCGAAAGATCTCGAAAATACTTATCCTGGTCAAACGAATTAACATATCAGATGTTTGTAACAAATGATTCATTACTACCCTGGTCTTCCAGCCATATTGAATTGTCCATTGGTTTCACAAGAGTATGACAATTAATTTATTGTTGACACATCGCTGTACTGATGGATAAACTAACCCAGAAGCTTCCGCGCATTTCGTTTATAAACGCGTTCATTCTGCGCTCTTCAGGATTTAAAAATATATGTCATCAATCTTTCTCAATCTTACATTAATTACCCAAGGAAATAGCAGTTTAATGTGAACGTTATGAATAGCTGATAAGCAATATCCTGATATTTTATTGCGTCCTTCGGTACAAAAAACAGTAATTACATGAGAAATGCAATAGCAGTTAAAGTTCGATGACGTTTATAACCATTTACCTGCAGTTTACAAAACAAAAAGAAAATTAATCACATTAGTGACATTAACGAGGCAAGAATTATGACGTCTCATTACGAAATGTCACGAAACAGAGGATTTTGTTCAAAGAACCATGTATGAAAAATGTCAGCTCGATCGGCGAAATGGTGGTAATTCGTAAAAAAATGTTTTTTTTAGTATTGTCAATTCACACTAAATTGAAAAAATCAGATATTAGCGGCTCTTTTACTAGATACTAAATAATGCCACACACTGGCGTTCAAAGTGTTTTTAATACGATATTTAATGCAAAATAATCGCATTTAACACATTGTGAGGTCGTACCAGATGTCCTAAAGTACGCCAGTGTGAGATATTAAACTTTATAAATGATCGCTATAATATCTGATTTTTGTTCGATGAAGACCTCGCAACAGATCATAGATCGTACCAAAAACAATCATTCTCGACTGTCTAGTAGTCCGGCCGAGAATCTGTCACGGGAGCGCCGCCTCGCGTGTCACCTACATCGTGTAGTGGCCGCCGCGCAACTCTCTCCAGCCTAGAGTGTTGTAACTTTCTTCTATGATCGCTCGCGTGTTGTCTAGGAAATCGCGACGGATGGAAATGAAAGTGCGGATTACCGGCGCGGTTACGACATGTGTTATCCAATCGATATAACGCGACCTGGCAGCCGATGAGCCGAGTTCGAAGCCCGGACCACATGATCAAGAGCAAACAAACCTGCAACATTTGAAGGACAGGGAGAGAACCTGTGCGGTCCATTCGGATGAAACTAACACAAACGAGGTTTTATGTAGAAACTCATGTTTTCATTTTTCATTTTTATTTATTTTTAATTTACACATAATTCTTGAATAACACAAATAATAACTTGTATCTACATTCCATACAAATCGATATTTCAATTGCGTTTTTCAAGACTTTTTGCAGGATGTTCTAGAAATCGAGGGTATATTCTGAAAGCTCATAAACATCACTGTAGAATTTAACTTTTTTTTCTAAAAATAGACTCATACCGTTCTTCCCTTGTACCCTTAACGAGTTACAATTCACACTTAATTTTTTTTAATTTTGTTTAAAAGTCGAAGTACTAAACATTGGAGATAAAATTTTACAAATATCGTGGAAATCTTTGACCATTCAAATATTTACAAAATAAATAATATTTGTACCCAAACTCGTATAAAAACTTAAAAATAAGGACATTTCAGCTTTGACATTAGTTTATGCACAAATAATATATTTATAATGTTTGTATTATTTTGTAATATGTTTCATAAGGTCAACTAAAAAAATCTAATTATTTTTCACATTTTTTTTTTCAAAAGTTAGGGCGATATTAAATCTCCAATATTCAACCATGCCGATGGCGACGCATGAATGATTAAGTGTGATGAAAAATAACAAATAGAGTTGCATCTCGTATGAATTATCTCAGCATTTTGAACACGCTGAAATGTGTCAAGAGTCAATCACACAATCACATCGGCAAAGAGCAGTTAGTGAGAACAGAACGTGAAGGAATACTGATTCTTATCACAACTTGATACATAAGAGCTTTAGAAATGAGGGGAGTGACTGCACATTGCAATTCACATAATATGACATTCATGCCACATCCAACTGTATCGTGATCGAGCCAATTTCAATCCCACCGGTCGGCCAAAAACCTAATTTACACGAAGTCATTTCTTATTCATGCCTCACTTCTTGGCAGAAATTACAACATTATAAAATCTAAAAGTTGAGCTCAAGTTCTGTGACATAAGAGGCAAACGGAAGCGAGCGGGAATCGCAGGGTTCGTCAGAGCGTTTTTTTGAAATTGTGTCTTTCCACTTAATAATTTTAAAAAATCAGATAGTAACGACCCATAACAGCCTAATAGACTAAATAATGCCGCACACCGGAGTTCATTATGACCTCTGGTACGACCTCAAAGTGTTGAATACGATATTTTTAGTAAAATAAAGTGTTAAATACGATATTTTTAGTAAAATAATCGTATTTAACACTTTGAGGTCGCACCAGAGGTCAAAATGAACTCCAGTGTGCGGCATTATTTAGTATATTAGGCTGTAATGGGTCGTTACTATCTGATTTTTTAAAATTATTTAGTGGGAAGACACAATTTCAAAAAAACGCTCTGACGAACCGTGCGATTCCCGTTCGCTTCCGTTTGCCTCATAAGTTGCTTCGTGTCAATACAAAATTCTATGGAAATGGGGATGAGACACAGAAGTTGTTGAAGACATTGTACCGTGTATTGGGATCATAGATTGTACATTTTCTATTCCAAGTGCTCGTTTACAAGAACAACGCGTCAGCCGGCAGTAAAACGCTGGCGTAATTATAGTTCTAGTTATGTTGAACTAATTGGCATGTGAATACATCACGTGGAAACCTAAACATTATTACACTGAAAAAGAACTTTCTGGATTCATTGAACCTTTAAGTCATACAAAACGAATACAAAACATCAGCGAAACTCGTGGAATCTATGTCGGTCAAGTTTAAATTGAAAGTGTACATTGTTCAAAACACTTTTTATTGGGCTTAATTATTTTTGCATAATTTTAATTGGGTATACTACAAAGAAGTTTTAATAACATGCTATTGTAAAGATCCCTCTATTATTAATAAGGAATAAAAATTTTTAGTATTTTTTTATTGAAAATTATCTGAAGTATTAATTGAAATATAACGAAAGTATCAATAAAATGAATGACCATTCATAACTGTATATTTATTCCGTGGTTTCACTTGTAAAGAGGCAACGGGAAGGTTATCAATTAATACGCCACGACCGCCTCCTTCTTCACCATGAGAAGATGAACTGCAGACGATGAGATCTGTGTCCTGCCTCTGCTGGTAGCTGCTAATGAATGAGCAGCATCCCAGCCAAGGATCACAATGAATGAGCTGAGCAGATCACAGCTGGCCGTCAGAGCACAGTTGCGTGTGAGCCAGCGAGTGAGAGTGTTGTCAGTGTGGATTGCATTGCACCAGGTGAGTTACTTTACTTCACATGTCAGAACACCTACACGGGAAGTTATACAAAATTAACGGCATTTACTTTTTGTGGCGAATTTTAAATGCGACGACATTGAAAGAGGGATCTCTCCAAGTTGAGATCTCCGAAAAAAAATATTTGTTGAAATTGACAATTTTTATTAATTTTTTCAACAATTCAACTATATTTTAATGAAAAAGATTCATCAAATGTCCTGTAACTTGCAACTCTCGACTTATATTGAGTTTTCAATTTGATGTCTCCAGAATATGAGGATATTTTAACACAGGAGGTATAGCCAAATTATTTAGATTTTGGTTTCGAACTTTTAAAAACGCACAGGTAGGTGTTAGTATAAAAATCTTAATAAATACCTTATGCCTAATGCACATAATATTAGTTTTTGGAAAAAATCTATAGGCGGCAAATAGTTAAAATCTTAAATTTACTAGGATAATTACCGCGTTTTTTCAACATGCCATGTTAAAGATAGGGCTAACTCAAATTTATAAAGTGATATATCTTCGAAATTAGTTCAGCTTGACCACTTTTTCTTGCGTTTATATGATGCACAAGGAAATTATCTATTAATTAAGCATATTAATTCACATATCTATACGAGACGACATTTCAGGCATCCCCCCTTAACATTTTAAAATTTTCTGATAATTTAATTCTCAAATAAATAAATAAATACAATACAATACATTTCAGTAGTTGCACAAAAATATTATAAGCACGCACAAGAATACGATTCTATGAGTGAGGACTGACTAAATAAAAATACAACATTAAATTAATCAGACAAGGTAGTTAGAACAAAATAAATAGAACACAATAATACAATAAAAAAAATAATAATTTAAAAAAGAGATAGTGGAAGGAAAATAATTAGAATGAGAAGAACTGTAACTATTAGGAATAAAACAATTATACACTCAATTCTCAAAAGTGTTGAGTAACAGTCACTCATCAATGTACACTTGGCCAAACAAAACTTGAACGTTCAATAAATCTGAAAGGCCGATAAATGTAAGATTGCACCATCAGAAGTCAGTCTAAGCGATCTCATTGTCTCACTCTAGTAGGTGACCTCACATTTCAATGATGATAACAAGCTTTGATTAGTTATGGGACATGACCAACAGTCATTCAAATTTGGTCAACGTTCAAGTTTTGTTTGACCGAGTGTACATACCTATCTGACAAAATGCACACACATACTCATATTATTATAAGATGGTAAAGAGAATGCAAGGTTTATAACATGTTCATTAGAATGTTTAATTTTTAAAATAATTAACGATTCATAATATTTAGACCGGAACTAGGAATTAAACTGAATTAACTGATTAAAAATACAATTTATTTCTTAATTTTCAAATTGTAAAGTCAGATTAGATTGTGAGGTTCCACGTTCCCTTCTGGGGTGTTTTATAGGATCCTTCCCCAGCAATGGAGTCGATATTACTAATGTCACTTTACAGAATAATAATGGCTGATTCATACCTTTTATAAGGGGGCATTATTTTACAAACAATAAGAATTGGGGTATGCCTTCCGTTTTTATATTTTCCTGTGCCCCCAAAATATCAGCAGTTATCAACAGATATAACACATTTATTGATACTTTGACAAAATGTCATCGACAAACTTACCTCATATGAGTCACTATGAGTCAAATTTTACAATTTTACATAAATTTACATGTTACACTTAACATAGGTGACCTTATTGTAGCATTGATTGTAGATGCATAGTTTGCAGCATGACCAATTTCAGGTTGTTTTGGTTTTTCCCAAAACAATTTTTAATTTTAATAATGCATTCACATAGCATAGTTAGGGCAAACATCTGGCACCATTTGGAGCAATTGAATAAGAATAATAAAAGATATTGCAAAAAAACAGATACACCGGTAATACAAATAATTGAGTAGATGAAACTAAGTGTTTACAAATCACAAGCCTCGAAAACCGACCAACATCAAGTAGTATTAAATCACATGTAAACCGAGTCTCGTGTTTGCACGGTTAAGTGACACATCATTACAAAACACATATTGAGCTCATGCCCAATCGATTTCATTGCTTGGTCAGCAACACGATTATGAAGTCTGAACGATCGCCAATTCAATATAAAGCTAGGCGCAAAACCTCAGTGAAATCATTCAATAATTGCAAAATATAAGGAGTTAGGTAATATCCCCTCTCAGATAGTTTGGTTTACTGAAGAAAATCATAGTGACAATTTAACCACATCTTTCTTTAATTTGAAACAAATTCCTTAGATACTATCATTACTGTACTTTATAATGGATTTTAATAATGTCATAGATATTTTAACGAGCTTGGTGAGCGTACCATTGTACTGTTGCGGCACTTTCTCTGTTGACGTGACGCTGTTTTATTGCTTTTTGTGTTATTATTTGCACTGCCCAGAGGCCCTTCTAGAACTTTTAAATGTCCAATTCTGATGGAATTCGATTCCATGCAATGTTATAGTCTATATGGCCGCGAATGAAATTCCATCAGAACGGAATTGGGAAATCTTTTTAGAATATACCTCCAGGTTCCACCGACGTCAATCGATCTGAAGTATTCGAACAAATAAGCGATACGTGATGGAGCCAGTTCTGGCAGGAAACTTTTTAGATGCACTACTTAATTTTGAAGTTCGTGTTTACATAGGGCAGTGAAATAGGAGAAACAATTGAAATTGAAATGTATTTACAAATTTACTTTTCAGCCATAGCAAACGGCTAAAGCAAATGTAATATAATTTATTTATATAAATATCCCCCTGATATCCTCTCTGATGCCCCCTATGTCTAATACCAAAGAACCACCAGAGGTCAGTCGTGTTCCTTATTTTCTCGAATAGCTTTTGAGCAAATTCCACTGATTGGTTGAAAAGTGAAATTATAACAGTTTCTCCGGTCCGAGAAAGTTAAAATTTTGAATGATGACGAATATTTTATCAGATTTTACAACATTTTATTGAAATTTGAAATAAATTTCCGATTTATTGACATTTTGAACTTATTTTGAATATTTTGTAAAGTGTTGGATTGAGTTCCTGGCAGATTGCGCTGACAAGTTGTAAACATGGGACTTGTTTCTGTAGACCGACGGCTTCTGCTCAAATATCGCCCAAAAGTAGGGAAAATCGTTTGTGCCCGAAAACATTAAGGTTCGGAGGAAAACCCTCCCATTACAGGTCCGAGCCGCGGGAATATTTACATTTCAAAAATTAATTGCAATCATTTCGATCATGGTTAAAGTAGAATTTACCTACTTTGATGTTTGATTGAAATCAGTTTCTTATTTCTTGAGAGCCCCGAGTCCCCCAACCCCCAGATCACGTCCAAGCGCGATGCATGAGCCAACTTGCTCCATAGTCCTCAGATTCTCTGAATGAAGTCCGAGCTGTCGGGCCAAGTGTCGTGCTTCTTGATCTTGTTGTCATTCACAATCACACTGGAAGCCGTTGCCATGGTTACTTACGACACTTTCTCTCTGTGATTTGCCAGCACTGACCAGAGTCACACGGATCAAAGCAAATCAGTCAGAAATTCATACACACGTGCGTTAGTTAGGCTATAGGTGGATCGTTGTTGAGCAAAAGTCTAAGATTTGTTCAAATGTGAAAATTAGCCACTCAAGTTGGACTTGTAACTATTTTACTACCTTTTCTCGAAATCGGGCAAAGATGTAAAGAGCTTTTTTAATTTTATGCAAGTTTCAAATAGGTAAATGTGTTAATTGAGGAACTTCATAACTTGCAAATGATTTGGGTTACATCAGGAATTCATGCAAAACAACAAATCAAACAAGAACTTCAAGAGCAAATGACATTTTAAATATATTTTCTTCTAGTTTAGATATAATTATTATCACTTCTCATTTGACGCATTCGTTCATGGTTTAAGTTTTTCAAGGTCTGTAGAGCAGCAACTGACACACGAATATGAATTCGCATGCAATACGAATGCTCGCTTATTAACGCGTTAATTGACGAAAGAATCTAAGACCTGATCAGAGCTGCGAATTCAGATTGTGTCGTATTGTTCATACAAATGCAATGATTTGACTTGGAATGTTAACATCTAGCCGATACAACTGTTGATAACATTAATGGCCGTGTGTATGTGCAACATGCTAATGAGAAGTTCAGCTGAGAGATGCAGTCTCAAGACACATTCTTCTGGTCTCTTGAGTTGATCGAGACTTAAAGGCCGATGCACAATTGACGCGGACGGACGACGCGGACGGACGACGGAGACGGATACAATGTTTGGGTATGACATATTCACTCTGACTGTTCACAATTGGACGCGGACGGACGACGACTTTAACATTGTATCCGTCTCCGTCGTCCGTCCGCGTCGTCCGTCTGCGTCAATTGTGCATCGGCCTTAAGGGGGGATGCCCAAGTAGAGGTCTCCGATAGATATTTGAATTAATATGCTTATTTAATAGATAATTTCCTTGTGCACCATATAAACGCAAGAAAAAGTGGGGTAGCCGAACTAATTTCCAAGATATATCACTTTATAAATTTGTGTTAGCCCTATCTTTACATGGCAAGTCGAAAAAACACGGTAATTTTCCTAGTAAATATTAGATTTAAACTTTTTTCCACCGATATATTTTTTCCAAAAACTAATAGAGGTATTTATTAAAAATCTTATATATACACCTAGCCGTACGTTTTTAAAAGTTAGGCGCCAAATTCTAAATAATTTTCCTATACCTCCTGTGTTAAAATTTCTAAATCTTCTGAAGACATCATATTGAAAACTCAATATAATTCGAGAGTTGCAAGTAACAAGACATTTGATGAAACTTTTACATAAAAATATAGTTGAAATGTTGAAAAAATTAATAAAAGTCGTACATTTCAACAAAAAATATTTTTTAACGCACTGCCAGTTGAACACAGTATTCCCTCTGAACGGTTCACAAACGTTATTTTATTAAAAATCTCATATTTCAATTAGGTAGCAAAAATAGAAAAATAGATAGAAAAATTACATATACATAAAATAAGAAATTAGTATTCCATTGGGCCACGAAAATATAGAAGATTTTTTCGTAAAGATAACTCGTGTATATTGGCGAGCGTCTCCATTCTGCACTTTTGAACACTTTCTGTTTTTTGTGTGTGTTTGTTTGGCCCGACGCCACAGCTCACAATTTTACCCGATCAAGATGATATTTTGCACACATACTAAGATCATTCTAAATCAATCGCGTATAGTATTTGAGAGTAGCTCAAAAATGAAAAGATCTCCCGATTGTTCTAAAATCAAAATGTTCGAATTTTGCATGGACATTATAAGGTCCAGTTTTTCAATACTCTGCTGAAACAAATAATTAGCTTAACTAGGAATGATTGGTTGTTACTATGAAGTTATTTAGTCTAAGCTATGACGATAGGTACAGTTCTATTCAACTGTTTAAAAGTAGCAGAGTATTGAAAGACTGTCTCTAAGACTACCATTTTCTCTTATTTTACAAGTTTTCAGTCCAATCGGTAGAGAATAGAATGTGTATTGACATTTAAATAGAGAATGTCAGAAGAGGTTTTATCGACATTTATTTCCAGTGCAACTTAGATCTGATTTTCTTTATGGATTCAGAGTGTATAGAAGATGGATATTCTCAGTTTCAATGAAGTAAGGTAATTTTATTTTGATCGAGTGGATCGTATTTAGCACTTCACTATGTTTTCTGTTCGTCACGATATTCCGGTTGGAGGTGTTGCGCGTTTCGGTGCTCGCTCATCAACGCGTGTTTCACCGAGCGTTTTCCTAGTGCGTGATTCAACCAGTCACAGAATCTCGTTCAGAAACTTGTCATGTGACCATTCTTACGACGGGTGCAAAAATTCAGATCGACTCCACCCCACCGTCCAGTGGTGTGATTAGATAGTTGTATTTTTATCTAGATAAAGATAAAGATAATCTGCCAGAAATGTATATCTAGATAAGATAATAGATACATTTCCAAGAAATCATATAGGTAGATAATAGATCAAGATAAAAATAATTATCTAGATAATTGTAATAGATAATAGATTTTGTTTCACCAAAAACTACTGTTCTCTTACTTTTGAATCCTAAATTCGGGACTCGAGTTTTTAAAAAAATGGGGCCGTCAAAAATGGTCAAAACAAGCTAAATGGGGATGATTTTCCTTTTTCATATCACCTGACATTAGAGCTTCGTACATGTTCATACACAATGCATTTAGAATTTTATATTTTGTATCTAGATAAAGATAACCAATTATTTAATTATCTAGGTAAGATAATAGATAAAAAATAATCTAGATAAGTCACAACACTGCGACACCATCCTATCCGAACGGATTCCACGGATCATTGTGAAGGAAACGCGCGAGGTTCCCATCATCGTGATTGTTGTTCAACATATCCTCTCCTGATCATGTTCAGAGTGTTAGATACTTCCTGAACACTCCATGTAACTTCCCTTGCCTTTACCATGGTCAGGGTCAAATACTGCATGAACTCACTAACTACGATATGTGAACATTGATATACATTTCAAATTGGACAATCATAAAGCCCCATTTACAAGGTAAAATTTCCTGTAAAATCTTTTATAAAATCTTTTCCTGAAATCTTTTACAGAAATAGAACATGTTTTATATCATAAAAGGTTTTACACAACCCTTTTACAAAACATTTTACGAAGATTTTACCATCAAATTGGCTTGTTTACACGGTAAAATTTCTTTTACGAAAAGATTTTATAAAAGATTTTACAGGAAATTTTACCGTGTAAATGGGGCTTTAATCGGATTTCAGACTTTCAATCAAAACGCTATTTCATTGGCTAGAAATTGAAATTGAAAATATGCATTTATAATGTGCCTAATGCAGCGTCGTCTGGCACAAAATTCTATTTTACTTTCTCTCTGTAACTATCAAAATAAAAGGAGTATTTTGTGAAAACTGAGGTATTGCGAAAAACTGATGAATCCGGAATATTAGAATAATAGAATCGGGCCCCAGCCAGATATTTATTTCAGTTATTGCACAGTACCACAATTATCCGCAATTATCTGGGAATTATAGTGACTTTCTGCTAGGTGTAAGCCGTGTACAGCCGCCGTCTTATGTTATGATAAAAGCCACTCTTACAAATCATCCCTGTGTATACAAATATCTATGAATCTGGGCAACTTATGATACGTCTGTGTACGACTGGTAGTCGCGATGGGGGTAAGTTTTATCCAGGGACGGGAACCCAGATGACTATCGGTTACGGTTCCGGTTCCAAGTTTTTAAAAATATCGGTTTCGGTTCCATAAGGGTTCCATCAAATTCAGACAATAATTCAAATTATTCTTTTTAAATCGAAATTTGGGAACTTACATTCTCAGAAATGTCTGAAACATTAATTTGACTCGGTGATCATTTATTTTAAAAACTGTTAATGGCAGCAAACTATTTCAGATTTGAAAGGCAGTGAAGTAAAAATTCAATGAAATTTATTATTTAAAGAACCCTTATGGAACCCAAATAGTATTTAATATAAATTAGGGTTTAGGTTCCGGTTCTTATAAAAATAACGGATCTTTTCGGTTCCGATTCCTGCAGAATCTGGTTTTATCACAACATAATGAGTTGTCGATCGTGAATCCTCGACGACACATACATCTAGTTGCGAATGATTGAAACATCGAACCGTTTCCCTTGCGTCGTGTGAGGCGAGACTATTACATGAGAACATCGCCCGGGGAGCAGTTCACTTCCGATCTTGCGTCACTGAACACTTCGACAAACATTGCCCCAGCGAGACGAGCACACAGAGCCAACTTTCTCAGACTCCATCACTTTTACATCGCGATCGCCGGGCCGATACGCGCGGAGGTGAGCGACACAATCAGAACGTCTTGAACCATTGCTAGGCCGAGGATCGTCAATATGCTCAGTACAACGCGTTGATAAGCTAGCCTTCGTCCTACATTACATGCGATTCACTGTCAAATACGTCCAACAAGAATAGACAACATCATAAATTATCTAGTTAGCTCTGCTTTTCAAAAATTTTCATATGCAGTACTGTGATCCATCTATTATGGTTATGATCCATTGTTGAAAAACCATAATATAGATACTTGGATCACGGTACTGCATATGAAATTTTTTGAAAAGCAGAGCCAACTAGATAATTTATGACGTTGTCTATTATTACAACCAACTATTGGAAACGCATTAAAACACTATTTCGACGATACTTCGAAGTATCATCGTATCGAAGTATCGAAATATTGAAATATCGTCGAAATATTGTTTTAATGTGTATTTTTAATTAATACCAGATTTCCAATAGTTGGTTGTAATAATTAGTATACTAACTGGTATATAATCTCTTCTTGTTTTTAATAAATCAGATCCAGTTGTAGTGGAAAACATTCATTTCGATACTTCATTTATGGCAAATTATTAAAACTGTCAATAAGTGCATATGTTCTTGACTGATTGGGCTGAACATTATTAAAATAAGAGACAATGTTGGTCTTAATGACCATTCAAAATATGAGTTAAATCAGATTTATCGAAGACCATTTGATAGGTCAACTGGTGGTGCAAACTACAAATCAAAATTCCGATGAAATTAATAGAGCGATTTTGTGGTAATCATAAGACTTCTTCTGCATTTGATTGTAATGAATCTTTTGTGAAAAAATTGGTCAGATCCGTTACTTCGTTTAAAATTTAATGCGAAAAACACAGATAACCAAAAAAACAAAACAAAAGGAGATTCGAGCCTTAAGCTGGGTCCACATAGACCGTTTTTGCGTTTTGCGTTTTCCGTTTTTTTTCTATTAACCAATCACAAGTCTGCCGTGAGCGGTTTCTGGACTGGTGATTGGCTGTAAGAAAAAAAACGGAAAACGCAAAACGCAAAAACGGTCTATGTGGATCCAGCTTTAATTGTTTCAAATGGAGACGTTTGCTCCGCTCGCTTGATTATTCGATATATAGATTTAGGAGTTGAATTTGGAGTAAGATATTAAAATGAACTTAAATTATTGTACGAATGTGTCGATGTGTCAAGTATCGCGTTTGGTCATCCAAGTGAAGGAGGAAATTTTGTGAAGACAATAATAACTTGAAACAAATATTTGCTATTTTACCCCATAATTTAAAAAATGGTAAAAAATACCTTAAAATAGCAAGAAAAGGACTGAATTCATAAAATGTTGAGAAAAACTCAATTTCAGGCAAAATAATTAACACTTCTTTTTGAAATCGGGAACGCATGAAACATATTTATGTATAATTTTTAGACGTGTCTGAACAAAAGTAAATTAGGATATTATCCTAATATCCTAAATTCTTCACACTATTCATTAGGCTGCTTTAGGAGAACAACAGTAAATTTAAGATTTTTTTAAGAAGTTATTGGAATCACTGAATTTAAAATTTTATTACTTTCATGCAAAAATATTTTACAGCCCATTACCATTAGATCGTTTTTTTTTAAATGTTCAATGATAGGAAAATATATTCTCGGTCTTTAGCGATAGATGTGTCTACCTACCTAATGTGAAGTTGGAATCATCTAGAGATAGTTATTGTCCTGACTTCTGTTTATATAGACACAAAAACATGACGCGATGCTCTTCATTCACTCTCAGTACCACGTGCTCTCTCACCGTCGTGCGAGTCCCATAAGACTCTCTCACTCTTACTCTCTTATGACAATACCACGTGCTCTCTCACCGTCGTGCGAGTCCCATAAGACTCTCTCACTCTTACTCTCTTATGACAATACCACGTGCTCTCTCACCGTCGTGCGAGTCCCATAAGACTCTCTCACTCTTACTCTCTTATGACAATACCACGTGCTCTCTCACCGTCGTGCGAGTCCCATAAGACTCTCTCACTCTTACTCTCTTATGACAATACCACGTGCTCTCTCACCGTCGTGCGAGTCCCATATGACTCTCTCACTCTTTCTCTCTTATGACAATACCACGTGCTCTCTCACCGTCGTGCGAGTCCCATAAGACTCTCTCACTCTTACTCTCTTATGACAATACCACGTGCTCTCTCACCGTCGTGCGAGTCCCATAAGACTCTCTCACTCTTACTCTCTTATGACAATACCACGTGCTCTCTCACCGTCGTGCGAGTCCCATAAGACTCTCTCACTCTTACTCTCTTATGACAATACCACGTGCTCTCTCACCGTCGTGCAAGTCCCATAAGACTCTCTCACTCTTACTCTCTTATGACAATACCACGTGCTCTCTCACCGTCGTGCGAGTACCATAAGACTCTCTCACTCTTACTCTCTTATGACAATACCACGTGCTCTCTCACCGTCGTGCAAGTCCCATAAGACTCTCTCACTCTTACTCTCTTATGACAATACCACGTGCTCTCTCACCGTCGTGCGAGTCCCATAAGACTCTCTCACTCTTACTCTCTTATGACAATACCACGTGCTCTCTCACCGTCGTGCGAGTCCCATAAGACTCTCTCACTCTTACTCTCTTATGACAATACCACGTGCTCTCTCACCGTCGTGCAAGTCCCATAAGACTCTCTCACTCTTACTCTCTTATGACAATACCACGTGCTCTCTCACCGTCGTGCGAGTACCATAAGACTCTCTCACTCTTACTCTCTTATGACAATACCACGTGCTCTCTCACCGTCGTGCGAGTCCCATAAGACTCTCTCACTCTTACTCTCTTATGACAATACCACGTGCTCTCTCACCGTCGTGCAAGTCCCATAAGACTCTCTCACTCTTACTCTCTTATGACAATACCACGTGCTCTCTCACCGTCGTGCGAGTACCATAAGACTCTCTCACTCTTACTCTCTTATGACAATACCACGTGCTCTCTCACCGTCGTGCGAGTCCCATAAGACTCTCTCACTCTTACTCTCTTATGACACTACCACGTGCTCTCTCACCGTCGTGCGAGTACCATAAGACTCTCTCACTCTTACTCTCTTATGACAATACCACGTGCTCTCTCACCGTCGTGCGAGTACCATAAGACTCTCTCACTCTTACTCTCTTATGACAATACCACGTGCTCTCTCACCGTCGTGCGAGTCCCATAAGACTCTCTCACTCTTACTCTCTTATGACAATACCACGTGCTCTCTCACCGTCGTGCGAGTCCCATAAGACTCTCTCACTCTTACTCTCTTATGACAATACCACGTGCTCTCTCACCGTCGTGCGAGTCCCATAAGACTCTCTCACTCTTACTCTCTTATGACAATACCACGTGCTCTCTCACCGTCGTGCGAGTCCCATAAGACTCTCTCACTCTTACTCTCTTATGACAATACCACGTGCTCTCTCACCGTCGTGCGAGTCCCATAAGACTCTCTCACTCTTACTCTCTTATGACAATACCACGTGCTCTCTCACCGTCGTGCGAGTCCCATATGACTCTCTCACTCTTTCTCTCTTATGACAATACCACGTGCTCTCTCACCGTCGTGCGAGTCCCATAAGACTCTCTCACTCTTACTCTCTTATGACAATACCACGTGCTCTCTCACCGTCGTGCGAGTCCCATAAGACTCTCTCACTCTTACTCTCTTATGACAATACCACGTGCTCTCTCACCGTCGTGCGAGTCCCATAAGACTCTCTCACTCTTACTCTCTTATGACAATACCACGTGCTCTCTCACCGTCGTGCAAGTCCCATAAGACTCTCTCACTCTTACTCTCTTATGACAATACCACGTGCTCTCTCACCGTCGTGCGAGTACCATAAGACTCTCTCACTCTTACTCTCTTATGACAATACCACGTGCTCTCTCACCGTCGTGCGAGTCCCATAAGACTCTCTCACTCTTACTCTCTTATGACAATACCACGTGCTCTCTCACCGTCGTGCGAGTACCATAAGACTCTCTCACTCTTACTCTCTTATGACAATACCACGTGCTCTCTCACCGTCGTGCGAGTCCCATAAGACTCTCTCACTCTTACTCTCTTATGACAATACCACGTGCTCTCTCACCGTCGTGCGAGTCCCATAAGACTCTCTCACTCTTACTCTCTTATGACAATACCACGTGCTCTCTCACCGTCGTGCAAGTACCATAAGACTCTCTCACTCTTACTCTCTTATGACAATACCACGTGCTCTCTCACCGTCGTGCAAGTCCCATAAGACTCTCTCACTCTTACTCTCTTATGACAATACCACGTGCTCTCTCACCGTCGTGCGAGTACCATAAGACTCTCTCACTCTTACTCTCTTATGACAGTACCACGTGCTCTCTCACCGTCGTGCGAGTACCATAAGACTCTCTCACTCTTACTCTCTTATGACAGTACCACGTGCTCTCTCACCGTCGTGCGAGTACCATAAGACTCTCTCACTCTTACTCTCTTATGACAATACCACGTGCTCTCTCACCGTCGTGCGAGTACCATAAGACTCTCTCACTCTTACTCTCTTATGACCATACCACGTGCACTCTCACCGTCGTGCGAGTACCATAAGACTCTCTCACTCTTACTCTCTTATGACAATACCACGTGCTCTCTCACCGTCGTGCGAGTCCCATAAGACTCTCTCACTCTTACTCTCTTATGACAATACCACGTGCTCTCTCACCGTCGTGCGAGTACCATAAGACTCTCTCACTCTTACTCTCTTATGACAATACCACGTGCTCTCTCACCGTCGTGCGAGTACCATAAGACTCTCTCACTCTTACTCTCTTATGACAATACCACGTGCTCTCTCACCGTCGTGCGAGTCCCATAAGACTCTCTCACTCTTACTCTCTTATGACAATACCACGTGCTCTCTCACCGTCGTGCGAGTCCCATAAGACTCTCTCACTCTTACTCTCTTATGACAATACCACTTGCTCTCTCACCGTCGTGCAAGTACCATAAGACTCTCTCACTCTTACTCTCTTATGACAATACCACGTGCTCTCTCACCGTCGTGCAAGTCCCATAAGACTCTCTCACTCTTACTCTCTTATGACAATACCACGTGCTCTCTCACCGTCGTGCGAGTACCATAAGACTCTCTCACTCTTACTCTCTTATGACAGTACCACGTGCTCTCTCACCGTCGTGCGAGTACCATAAGACTCTCTCACTCTTACTCTCTTATGACAGTACCACGTGCTCTCTCACCGTCGTGCGAGTACCATAAGACTCTCTCACTCTTACTCTCTTATGACAATACCACGTGCTCTCTCACCGTCGTGCGAGTCCCATAAGACTCTCTCACTCTTACTCTCTTATGACAATACCACGTGCTCTCTCACCGTCGTGCGAGTACCATAAGACTCTCTCACTCTTACTCTCTTATGACAATACCACGTGCTCTCTCACCGTCGTGCGAGTACCATAAGACTCTCTCACTCTTACTCTCTTATGACAATACCACGTGCTCTCTCACCGTCGTGCGAGTCCCATAAGACTCTCTCACTCTTACTCTCTTATGACAATACCACGTGCTCTCTCACCGTCGTGCGAGTCCCATAAGACTCTCTCACTCTTACTCTCTTATGACAATACCACGTGCTCTCTCACCGTCGTGCGAGTCCCATAAGACTCTCTCACTCTTACTCTCTTATGACAATACCACGTGCTCTCTCACCGTCGTGCGAGTACCATAAGACTATCTCACTCTTACTCTCTTATGACAATACCACGTGCTCTCTCACCGTCGTGCGAGTACCATAAGACTCTCTCACTCTTACTCTCTTATGACAATACCACGTGCTCTCTCACCGTCGTGCGAGTCCCATAAGACTCTCTCACTCTTACTCTCTTATGACAATACCACGTGCTCTCTCACCGTCGTGCGAGTCCCATAAGACTCTCTCACTCTTACTCTCTTATGACAATACCACGTGCTCTCTCACCGTCGTGCGAGTCCCATAAGACTCTCTCACTCTTACTCTCTTATGACAATACCACGTGCTCTCTCACCGTCGTGCGAGTCCCATAAGACTATCTCACTCTTACTCTCTTATGACAATACCACGTGCTCTCTCACCGTCGTGCGAGTACCATAAGACTCTCTCACTCTTACTCTCTTATGACAGTACCACGTGCTCTCTCACCGTCGTGCGAGTACCATAAGACTCTCTCACTCTTACTCTCTTATGACAATACCACGTGCTCTCTCACCGTCGTGCGAGTACCATAAGACTCTCTCCTTCTTACTCTCTTATGACAATACCACGTGCTCTCTCACCGTCGTGCGAGTCCCATAAGACTCTCTCACCCTTACTCTCTTATGACAATACCACGTGCTCTCTCACCGTCGTGCGAGTCCCATAAGACTCTCTCACTCTTACTCTCTTATGACAATACCACGTGCTCTCTCACCGTCGTGCGAGTCCCATAAGACTCTCTCACTCTTACTCTCTTATGACAATACCACGTGCTCTCTCACCGTCGTGCGAGTACCATCAGACTCTCTCACTCTTACTCTCTAATGACAATACCACGTGCTCTCTCACCGTCGTGCGAGTACCATAAGACTTTCTCACTCTTACTCTCTAATGACAATACCACGTGCTCTCTCACCGTCGTGCGAGTACCATAAGACTCTCTCACTCTTACTCTCTTATGACAATACCACGTGCTTTCTCACCGTCGTGCGAGTACCATAAGACTCTCTCACTCTTACTCTCTTATGACAATACCACGTGCTCTCTCACCGTCGTGCGAGTACCATAAGACTCTCTCACTCTTACTCTCTTATGACAATACCACGTGCTCTCTCACCGTCGTGCGAGTCCCATAAGACTCTCTCACTCTTACTCTCTTATGACAATACCACGTGCTCTCTCACCGTCGTGCGAGTCCCATAAGACTCTCTCACTCTTACTCTCTTATGACAATACCACGTGCTCTCTCACCGTCGTGCGAGTACCATAAGACTCTCTCACTCTTACTCTCTTATGACAATACCACGTGCTCTCTCATCGTCGTGCAAGTACCATAAGACTCTCTCACTCTTACTCTCTTATGACAATACCACGTGCTCTCTCACCGTCGTGCGAGTACCATAAGACTCTCTCACTCTTACTCTCTTATGACAATACCACGTGCTCTCTCACCGTCGTGCGAGTCCCATAAGACTCTCTCACTCTTACTCTCTTATGACAATACCACGTGCTCTCTCACCGTCGTGCGAGTCCCATAAGACTCTCTCACTCTTACTCTCTTATGACAATACCACGTGCTCTCTCACCGTCGTGCGAGTCCCATAAGACTCTCTCACTCTTACTCTCTTATGACAATACCACGTGCTCTCTCACCGTCGTGCGAGTCCCATAAGACTCTCTCACTCTTACTCTCTTATGACAATACCACGTGCTCTCTCACCGTCGTGCGAGTACCATAAGACTCTCTCACTCTTACTCTCTTATGACAATACCA
The DNA here is from genome assembly GCA_934045905.1 of Leuctra nigra. NCBI lineage: Eukaryota > Metazoa > Arthropoda > Insecta > Plecoptera > Leuctridae > Leuctra > Leuctra nigra. Next base: position 997,821 of record OW203767.1, read on the forward strand.
CGTGCTCTCTCACCGTCGTGCGAGTACCATAAGACTCTTTCACTCTTACTCTCTTATGACAATACCACGTGCTCTCTCACCGTCGTGCGAGTACCATAAGACTCTCTCACTCTTACTCTCTCATGACAATACCACGTGCTCTCTCACCGTCGTGCGAGTACCATAAGACTCTCTCACTCTTACTCTCTCATGACAATACCACGTGCTCTCTCACCGTCGTGCGAGTCCCATAAGACTCTCTCACTCTTACTCTCTTATGACAATACCACGTGCTCTCTCACCGTCGTGCGAGTCCCATAAGACTCTCTCACTCTTACTCTCTTATGACAATACCACGTGCTCTCTCACCGTCGTGCGAGTCCCATAAGACTCTCTCACTCTTTCTCTCTTATGACAATACCACGTGCTCTCTCACCGTCGTGCGAGTCCCATAAGACTCTCTCACTCTTACTCTCTTATGACAATACCACGTGCTCTCTCATCGTCGTGCGAGTACCATAAGACTCTTTCACTCTTACTCTCTTATGACAATACCACGTGCTCTCTCACCGTCGTGCGAGTACCATAAGACTCTCTTACTCTTACTCTCTCATGACAATACCACGTGCTCTCTCACCGTCGTGCGAGTACCATAAGACTCTCTCACTCTTACTCTCTTATGACAATACCACGTGCTCTCTCACCGTCGTGCGAGTCCCATAAGACTCTCTCACTCTTACTCTCTTATGACAATACCACGTGCTCTCTCACCGTCGTGCGAGTCCCATAAGACTCTCTCACTCTTACTCTCTTATGACAATACCACGTGCTCTCTCACCGTCGTGCGAGTCCCATAAGACTCTCTCACTCTTTCTCTCTTATGACAATACCACGTGCTCTCTCACCGTCGTGCGAGTCCCATAAGACTCTCTCACTCTTACTCTCTTATGACAATACCACGTGCTCTCTCACCGTCGTGCGAGTCCCATAAGACTCTCTCACTCTTACTCTCTTATGACAATACCACGTGCTCTGTCACCGTCGTGCGAGTCCCATAAGACTCTCTCACTCTTACTCTCTTATGACAATACCACGTGCTCTCTCACCGTCGTGCGAGTCCCATAAGACTCTCTCACTCTTACTCTCTTATGACAATACCACGTGCTCTCTCACCGTCGTGCGAGTACCATAAGACTCTCTCACTCTTACTCTCTTATGACAATACCACGTGCTCTCTCACCGTCGTGCGAGTCCCATAAGACTCTCTCACTCTTTCTTGGTCTCGTACTATTTGTGCACGAGACCAATTTCATCTCACTCCAATTCTAATTAAATTATAATCAGCACTGAAAAGTGGAGAAGAGTCGTCACAAGTCATCACTTTCATTCAAAAAATCCAAAAATACTTGCTGCATCATATTTTTGGTATTTTTAACTTATATAGCCATCTGTACATAAACGATGCGCCAAATATTTTCTGATTTAAAAAATAAATAAACATGATCACTCAGTACTGCCTTTTTTATTTGATGATACTTGGCTAGTATTTTTACACGGAGTGTTTTGGCAAGAATGGCAAGAAGATGTAGAGATGCAATGGGGAGAAGAAACATGCTGGATGATGATTGGATGGACAAGGAGATGTGGCAATTGGGCTGTGAGAAACGGCCTGTGCTCACAATATATAGTGTATTTATGGGATTTTACTCTTTATTATAATTAAATTATGCACGTATTTGGCTATTAGGGAACCTTACACTCATTTTCCTATCGACTGAGGTGAGCCACGAGTCAGGAAGTGGGATGTGGGATTTGAACTCCAGACATCCATATGACGTCAGAGCGCTATTACCTGAGCCAACTTGCTCGCAATGCCGGTGAATGTCGCGATTAGTGCAATGAAATCGAGGCCATGAATAATTACTCTTCATTTGACCAATCAGCTGATAATGACTGTGAAGTGAACACCATTCAAACATATGACGTTATGACCAAGGTTGAAGCAATGTGCGTTGCCCGTGCTCGCTATCAAACGCGTCTTGACGTCAAATGAACACTGTTTAAAATGATATCTTCAATCAAAGTTAGTCTAAAGTTCTACGACAAGAAGTTGCTCTGTAAATGATTTAGAAACATTGCATGGAAAGTGGCAGGTGGCGTGATTGCATGAAACCAATTAAATGCAATTCTAACAATTAATTATTAAGAAACACTTATTTTACATAGCAAATTAAAATACCAATGAGATTGATTCAAGCGTTCTGCTTTGTCAATAAGTTCACAGACTACAAGGTAAGAAATTTTACAATATGAAATCGTAAGATGAGACAAACTTGAACGGAAATTGAGTTTTTGTTTTTCTGTTCGCAATTCATAGGCCATAGGCCATTTCTAAGCCATTGTCTAAATTTGAATGCATAAATGTTGTGAAGAAGTTAAAATAACAGGTTAAAAAGGTATCAATATAACGCTAAAGAGCTAGTTGGTTTGAATGTATTAGTCCTATACCAGGTGGTAGCCGAGTATTGTTCGTTGAGAAATCAGACTTTTGCGTCTCAAACATGTGGAAGAAAGTTCATGGTTTTGACAATGAAGTGTCGGACATTCACTGGCCTGATCGTGTAGAAGTCTGTCTTTTGTGCCGCAAACAAAACGAACTGGATCACACAGTTTACCTTACTTGACTCAACTCTCACCTTGACATTATGTACCACGTTTACAGAACAAATACATGCAGAGATTAATAATCCATAATTAATGTGGAGCTCTTTGTGTGTTTGTTGTGTTTTGACATCTTGATAAGGAAAGCTGCGGAACGGAACCGAAAACCGGAAGAAACAAGTGAGGTTGGAACGAGAACCGTTGGGAACACAAATTTTAATTATTAAACTCTTTGACAGGTACACAAAATATGAAAATTGTTTCTAAGCAACCTAAAAGCACTCCATGTTTTAGCAGCAGCAAGTTTCTACTTTGGCAACAAGAAATAAGTAATGTGAAATCAAACATTTTATTTTGCACTGAAAATTCTAATTCTTGAAGAAATATTGGGGTTTCAACTTTTCACACGGATATTGGACTTTAGTTTCTTTTCCACTTCCCTTTAATTATTGCTCTTCATCAAGGACACGGTTTTAGATTGTTTTATAATTTAGAAATCCATCGGTTTCATAGTCAGTAAAAATACAAACCACAATGAAGAAATAAATCTACAACTTCATTTACCTACTGCACATTATGTACATATTTAAATAAGAAACGATAACAAGCAATTGAATTTCCGTTACATTTATCACAATTGCATCTTGATAATTGCTCAATAATTACATGTATGCAGCGCACTCGAAAGTGATATTGCAATATGAAATGATACTTGCGGTTGCAGTAATTATTGAAATTCTCCTTCTGGCTTCATGCCTCATGGAGATTTATGTAATTACCCCAGTGACACATGACAAATCACTGCGGCTGTTCTTCGTTATGTTCTTGATGCTCTGTTACTAAACACTAGACACATAATGGGGGTTGCTTTAGGGGTGTTATGATTAGCAATTAGAAAAACAAATAAATCTACAAAGTCAGCGCTGTACAGTATAGTGATAAGGGCCAATACTAGATTGTATATTTTAGATATTTTATTATTGGCAAATGACAAGCTATTGCTTTTTGCGGAAAATTGTGCAGTGAATAACTTTAATACTATAGACAAAGATTGAAATATTATCCGCAACCTCTACAACTTGAAATAACTGACTACGATCCAGTAAAATGTTTAACCATCACCAGAAAGTTTGAATGGATATGGACGAGATGTTTTAGGAGAGAGATTTTTCATTGCTCTGCTAAAACCAGTAATTAAGTTAACACAGTAAATCTAGGGATGCCATTGGTTGTTACCATGACAATACAGTGATAATCAACCGTTTAAAGTATTGAAAGACTGGACCTAAAGATTTATTTTTTACTCTGAATATCTTCAACACTGCTTTTTATAAATAGTTGCTGTTTTCTCTGACCTTACCCAATGTAGGTATAGGTAATTGTTAAATTATGTTAGTAGTATGAATGTAAGGCCAAATAATACATCAATGAATAAATAACAACGCGTAATTCAAAAAATATTTATAAAAATGAGAACATTGGCTCATTGTGTGTCAATAAGTAGGGAACTTGATAGACCATTATTCAAATTTGCGTTTTTGCCTATTATTAGATGTCACATACTTTGCTCTACTGAAATTTTATTATTTATTTACCTACTTATATTTATTGACATGACTGTAATGAAAATCAATGCAATACTCAATTATTTCTCACTCATTGTTCAAGTATGGTTTAAACTAAATATATTTCATAACTGGCTCACAAATTGATACAAATTGCAGACCGACGTCTAATAAAAGGTGTTGCAAGAACTGTAATTGAATATCTTTGTATAATGTTTTGTATTGAAAAGGAAGTCTTGTATTTCCCCGGACAATGATCAATGGGAAGACTCGGGTTTGATCCTCGCCTTGTTCATGTCAAGCCGCTTGATATCGAGATGATTATCAACTAATAGCCACGATGCTTTCACACCATCTTCATGCATTATCTCCCAATCATCTTCAACCACTCAACATCTCGTGGCAAATTATATGATGGGCGTTGTGAATACGAACAATGATAGTATCTTTTACACAAATCTTATGCATCTACAGACAAAAGACAAGCGACTATTGAAAACCGCTCAGGCATCATGTATCATATCGGGAATCAAACACGGACCTCTCACTCATCAATACAATGGTTTACTAATCTGTTTTCAGCTGTCAAACTATCAGAGGATTTCTAATTGTAGCTTCACAAGCAAGGACGAGATGCTTTGTGATGATCCATTATACAATTCACATGGGACGTTTATTAATCATTACATAGGTGTTTAACAATAATGTCGCACTGTTCTGCAACTAGGAATGGCGACGGATCAATGATTATGATGATGAAGATGGGTGAAGATAGACAATGGGAAGGAGGCGGTCGAGGCCTATTAGTAGGGAACCTTCCCAGCATTTGCCTCTCGACTGAGGGAAGATTCTCAGTCGGGAAAGACATTCGCAGGAAACGAACCCGAGGCTCCGGAGTGTCACTGCCTGAGCTATCTTGCTCTGTTTTACATTTTGAACGATATACATGGAGTGATAAAAAAGTTCCAGGACTTGATGAATCGCGCGGCAATGTAGCGTAGGAGAGCGGTGCGGTTGGCAGCATTGCTTAGCATGACTCTTCCTGAGCACAACTGCCTTTCAGATTCCCGATAACCTTCTTTATTGTGAAGTTACAGCTGTTATCGTGGAACAAGATTTTTGTGTTTGGCGATTTTGTGATAATTTGTGAAATGGATAAAAAAGAAGGTCTCTTTAGAGGGCCCTTCAGTTTTGGGGGTTTTGGGGACGTCTCGTCCCGGTAATAACACGTTTCAAAAAGTTTTCATCGTCATTTGCCATTTCAAGAAGTTGCTGACAAACCTGAACTCGGTGTTTGTGTTCCTCAGTCAAAAGTCTCGGAACAAACTTTGCAGCCACTCGCATCTGCAACTTTCAGTTAAAATTTGTTTACATCAGCTCACATCCGCCAGTCAAAGCTAACCAATACTGTAGGTACTGTATACAAAATCTGCATACTTCAAATCAATTCTACTTCAATACTGTCTCTAGAAGTCTCTGCAATAATATGTCAAGCTCAGACAATGCATTGCGTAGTGGTGAACTCCGTGCGTAGAAACAGAAAGCGTCAGATAATTGCCTATCATTTGCTAGTTGAAAGAATGGCTTGCTTTAATATTAAAATACCCAGGTGATCATTAAACTCAAATCCATTATATTGCCCCATGAGTGAATGTAATATCCACGCTGGCTGTCGTCAGTGGCGAGTAATTGCAATGATTTGATGTATACTCAGTTTCGTTGCCGTGGATTTGGGTTTGTCGAGTGTGTCAAGGATGATGAGATTGTGTAACACTAGGAAAACGCTCAGTGTAACGCGTTGATGAGCGAGCACGGGTACGTGCAAATTCTCGAACCGGAAATGCGTACACAACGCAAAGAAAACATATATATACATCCATATTTAATTGAAATATGATCACTCAATCAATAAAAAAGTATATGCTTTTCATCGAAACTTGAAAATAGCATCTAAGCACCCTGGTAAATATAGCAAATCAAATTCAATTCAAGTGGCACTGGAAAACATTACTTTCGATACTTCATTACTGACAGATATTAAAAATGTCAATAAGTTCATACGTTCTTAACTGATTGGGATGACAATTTGTAAAGTAAGAGTCAATGTTGGTCTTAATGATCATGCAAAATATGAGTTTGATCAGAATTATCGAAGACCGTTTTCATTTTTCAGCCTATCAGGAGATATTTATTTAAATTTTAACCAATGAATGGATTTCAAAAAAATTCGGGTCTGCAAACAGAGAAGGTTGGTTTTACATGTGTGCAAAATTTCAGATCGATCGCTGAAACGGTGCAACCTGTGTATCGGTTAATAGCAGAAAAAAACAGAGTTACGTGCCAAACGAGCCAAAAGGAGACTCTCGCTTCGCTCGCTCAATGACGCAACAGGTTCGTCACAAAGCTCTCCACCCGCAGAGATGTTTACGCGTTGTGTAACATGAAGCAACAGGTTCGAGACAAAGCTCTCCACCCGCAGAGATGTTCACGCGTTGTGTGACATGACGCAACAGGTTCGTCACAAAGCTCTCCACCCGCAGAGATGTTTACGCTTTGTGTAACATGAAGCAACAGGTTCGAGACAAAGCTCTCCACCCGCAGAGATATTCATGTGGGGAGGTCCAAAGTACAAGGGATGGAACTTGGACGTATTCTGTTCATACACACTCATGAAGATCATGGGATTGGTTGAAAACTGAAAAGGATCCGGTTGACCAATCAACTTCACATTTTGCATGGCCAATTGGGACCAACAGTTTAGGAGCTTTCGGAAACTTTCAGAAAAAAATGTATCGACATTTTACTGACATTTCATGCTTGTTTTGCAATTGTAGACATCAGAGAAATCATTAGTAGGTAGGAGCACTCTAACAAATAATAAACGGTACCTTGAAAGAAAAGGATTGTCTGATAAAGGTTTGATGGCATCATCCCATGAAGTCTGTGCTAACTACTCATCTATCTCTAGAAGCTCTGATTTCATTGATAATATCAAGATTGATAGTCAAGGAACCTGACCAGTAGTCAATCCGTTTTGTGCAAGGTACCGTTTTTTATTGGTTTGAGTGTACAAAAAGGAATCAATCACATTACTAAAATGTATGGGTTTTTAAATCTAACCCGTCAACGTGCCAACATTAATTGTTGGCAATTCCTCTTGGGAAATCTTCAAGTTGCTGATATAAAACAAATGAAGTTCATGCAATCTATAAATACCTACTCTGTCCAGATTAAAACTATCAAATATCGACAAAAAAGCATCGAATAACTACAGCTATTCTGAATGTGTCATCAAGATGTGGCAACAATAAGATGACGTGAAGATGAAATGAGTTTGGATGGATTGGAAAGGATTCTCCTTGTACCGCCAGATGAGTGTGGGAATGGTATTGTGCGATGTCTCAAGGTGTGTCAGATAATATTGACACCTTGACACAACAACAATGGACGCGCTAATTGGCGAGTCAATTGTGCAGAATCAGTTAGCACCTCGCCGGATTGTGTTCGACGCCGATGTCAGATCGAGTGACGCAGAAGGGCGGGAAAACCACAGCATTGACATTTCACTTGAAAAGAGTCACTCTCTTTGTATTGACGTGGGTTCTAATTGACAAGATACACAAGACTTGTTGACAGGTGACAAAAGATCATCTTAATTCTATACAAATGTGGAGGAGAATACCAACCTAAGGTTCCAATCTATACTAAATGTGGTTGTTACGTATCGTTACGTATTTTGTTGATTTAATATCTATTTGCACAAACATTGCCAATATGTTTAAAATATCATTAAACGGTGCGTGATTTGTGAGATATCAATCAGTAATTCGACACTAAAAGTTGCAAAACGCCACCTAGCGGAAAAAGTTAGCATCTATACCACGAGTACTTGTGCACATGCGCACAGGGCGCGTTCAGGCAAGTCACTTAGATGTCAATCGTAACGAGTTCAGTAAAAGTTATAATTACATAGCGAAATAACAGAAATTGATGCTTACCTCAGTGTCAACAATCAAATACAATCGCCATATTTCATTACAGCACACATTCATTCAAATTCTTGTGAAAACGAGTTGTCTATTCACCAAAAATTACCATTTGACAGATGCAAATTGTTTTTCTCACGGCCTTCTGAACACACATTTTTCTTGACGCATCGTTCAAATAACTGCAATCTGTCAAATGCTGCTTTTGGTGAATAGACAACTCGTTTTCACAAGAATTTGAATGAATGTGTGCTGTAATGAAATATGGCAATTGTAATTGATTGTTGACACTGAGGTAAGCATTAATTTCTGTTATTTCGCGATGTATTTATAACTTTTTACTGAACTCGTTACGATTGACATCTAAGTGACTTGTATGTAAATGTACGCATGCGCTGGGATTGTACTCGCGGGAGCGTCCATCTTATATTTACTAGCGCACTCTCTAGGTACTTTTAGTGTCGAATAGCTAAATTCAAATGTCATCATCTCAGGTAGACAGCAAATATCAAGCCACATGTTCCATCATATCTTCGTAAGTAAATAGTTGGTACTAAGTGCATGAAAACGCTTTAAATTATCTGCAATTTTTTATGGCAGATAATTATAATAATACATATTTTCTGGGAAAATGCAATAAAATATCTCCATCATGTACCTATTAAGAATTTTTTATGACGCTATGATTTATGATTTTTGATTTATGATATATTATTTGTGATTTATGATGCGTATTTGTATAATTTATTGCATAATTTGTTTAATGACCCGTAATGGCATTAGCCATAATGGCATTATACATCCCTTACGAATAAAAAATGAATTAACATAATTATAAAATTATACGTATTTCGTTTTGAGGAGTTTTGAAAACCACTCGCCAGGATTGTTCCCATGACAACGCATCCATTGCACATCACTGAAGGGCACTGCCAAAGATGTTATGAGGCACTGCCATGCAGGGAGTGACGTCAGCACGACAGTAAGGGATGTGCGATGTGACCAATATCCAATTAAAATCTTTTTTTGGCTAAAATGAAGTTATAATTTTTTTATACCGTTAGATTTTAGCAAAAAAAACTATTTTTCTGGTAGACCTACGGACCTACTACCAGGAAAAAATTGAAAACAATACCAACGTGTACTATTTTCAAAGTTATACACAAATTTCGAAATGCCTCCCATGTTGAAGTTTTGTACATTCTCAAAAGACATCCAATTAAAAACTCATTATTGGGTGGCAGTTGCAAACTAGGATGAATCCAACCCCTTGTTATGTAATGCGTGGGGAAGCGAGGTTGCCGCTTTGCTCATCAACATGTCCTGTGCAGTGCATCGCATAGATATTCACACGTCCACATGGCAACATGGCATCAACACCCTTAGAAATAGCAACACAAACATACTCAAAGATACGGATCCATCAGATTACTGATAGCCAGGTAATCAGTGTGAACATAAAAAGCCGTTCCCATAATATTGAACTTGGGCCGTTGCTGCGGGAAAAAAGATTTATTTTTGCTCATATTTTGTCGGTTTCAATGGAGCTCATTGGAGGCACTTGATCTGTTTGTGCGATTGTGTTTCTCCCGGCATCGATCTTGAAATCGATCTGAAACTTCTCACACGCTAATGCCATACCCCCGGTCTCGTGTAAGACTTTGCGCAAAATCCTCTGATTGGTTGAAAAACCGAGAAAATGACTCGCTCATCCTATCAAAATAAAATTTTATATGATCTTTGGGACCAATAATTTCTCAGAGTTTACTAAGTCTGACCAATGATCGCTCTCTGATCCACATACCGTTTTTGCGTTTTCCGTTTTTTGTGACCAATCACAAGTCTAGAAACCGATCACGGCTGACTTGTGATAAGGAAAAAAACGAGAAATGCAAAACGCAAAAATGGTCTATGTGGACCCGGCTTTAGCAAATTAGTACAATCTGAGATATTATTGCTTCTAACTTACAAAGTACATAAGCTTCAAGGATACTTGCCATTTACGATTATTTTTAAATATCAGACAAATTTGTTTCATGGCGAGGAATAATATTTTCACTTTTCATTGACGCGATGATTAGGCGTCCTTCACAGCTGTTTTCAAGGTGGCGAGCAGCAACTTACACACACTAATTCACATGCAACACACTTCTCACTTGTTAACGCATTATACGCAGAAAGTATTTCTGGTATCCTAAACTATCGACCAGTAATGTGGGGATCAATTGACGAAAATTACTATCGTGCCATAGAAATTCACGTGAATAATTTAGAATATGACATTTTCTCGGAGGCCAGAAGGCTTTTATCGCTGGGGTTGTCCTGGCTGATAACAATTTTCATAGTTTACATCAGTTGAGTGGAAATAGCGTGATGATTCTACTAATAGATCACGACCACCTCCTCCCCATCCGTCCATCCTCACCGAGTTCATCATCTCCCAATCATCATTCAGCCGTCCAGAAAAAAAATCCAGAAAAACTCATAGAAGAAATGGAAACATATCGAAACCCTGGAACAATGGGGACTGAGGAAATAATTCGAGAAAATAAGGAACACAACTGACCTCTGGTGGATTTTGTGGTACTAGGTGAATGGCGGCTATCAAGGGCGCATTTGCATTAATATAAATACAAATATTTGATATAGTCGTTTGTTATGGCCAAAAAAGTAAATTTATAGCTAAATATCAATTTCATTTGTTTTTTTGTTTTTTCACTGCTTTATGGAAACACGAAATGTAAAAACAAACAAATTAATATGTGGACCTGATAGTAGCCATCTTGCTAGAAGTGGCTCCATCACGTATCACTTATTTGTGGGAATAAAGTAATCGAACCCCGAACCTTTAGAATGAAAGTCACAGCGCTACTTCCCGAGTCAACTTTACCACAGGGTTACTGAACCAGGCGTGTTGTTAGTCTAGTCGGGCGCTAGCTCGACGCTGCCAAGCACCGCTCTAATACAACGTGCGAGCTACTACCAGACTTATACTGCAAGCGCTTCGGGCCCGATTTCGGGGTGTCAGTACGCATGCAAGCATTTAGAAATGAAAGTTGAAAACCATGGTTATCGGGTATATTTAGCCACCTGACAACACCTAACCAAATATCAAAGTGCTGCGATCATCCCTTCGGGGTGAATTTTGGGCCTCAAACATGCAAGGATTGACTTTCATGTTAGTTAGTTAGTTAGTTAGTTAGGCACGGTCAATTTGTTTGCCCCTCTCCACAGGTTGAACGGTTTGTCCTAGAGAGTTGAAATTTGGCAGAGACATAGAGTCATATTTATAGCAGTGCCCTTTGAAAGAAAATCTGAAACATTTTGACCGGAAGTGAAGTTATTACAATTTTAAATTTAAAATAGTTTAAAAGTCAAACGGGTCCATCGAGAGTTTTGAAATTTGGCAACAATAAAGACAATGTATTGCTTGACACTCCACTTCAAGAAAAATCAATAAATTTAAACCGGAAGTGGGAAAATTATCAATATTTACGTTCCGCCCTTCTTCTTTGATACACTCAACAGCGGCTCTAATTCCCATCGGACTGATAGCTCATGTTAGGAAGGCAGCTGGCTTCGACATCTGCATAACACGTTCGATTCCCGATCCCGGAAAACTTTTTTTTTCATATATTATTTTTTAATTTGTATAAGCGATGATACCTTCATGGATATATATTCAAATGAGAGGTCCAGGGATGCTGTGAAGATCATCAATAGACCGAAACATCGCAATCGCGGCACGCCAGTTGCCATCGTGAACAGTGAAGATATCAGGGAATCAGGAATTGCGCACGTCGTTTTACGCTCCACCTTTCTTCTTTGATATACTACACAGGTTTATATTTCAGTGTGGCGAATTGGCTCGGTCACATGAGGCAAGTAACTTCGATCACGGCGTTGCCGGGTTCGATCCCCGTAACAAACGTTTTATTTTTTATCTTTTTATTTACTTAAAAAATGTTTAACCTTCTTGTGTATATATTCAAAATGTTAATCCGAATACATTCAACGATTACATAGCTACTCTTTTTAATATTATACTCAATGGACTCTAGTAATGATTGTCAATGTACACGTTGTACGTAAAGTTGTGCAATAAAACAATTCGTGGTCATGCTTATCAACAGAATCTTGGTGGCTCAGTTACTAAACTAGAAACCACACAAAAAAGGTTCCATTACTGGGTGCATAAGGTTGTCACAGCTTTTAATTTATCCGAATTATTTAATTATGTTAAATTCAGTTAATTAAGTAAATAGTAAAATTCAGTGAAGGCTCCATAACTAATATTCAGAGTATTAGGTGTTTACAACTTTTCATTTGTCACACTTATTTAATTATTTAAAATAGAGTGAATTTGTCAATATTGGTGGCTCAACAAGAAACAAGAACAACACGAAACAAGAAACCACACAAAAAGGCTCCATTACGTGCATCCATTACGTGATCACAACTTTAAGTTTCTAAAATAAATTTAATTATTTTAATTATGCAAATTTGTCGATCTTGATGGTTCAGATACGAAACAAGAAACCACACAAAATGGCTCCATTACTAGGTTTATTAGGTGTTTACAACTTAGTAAAAATTATTTCATTATTTCAGATGTTGTAATCTGTCAATCTTAGAAGCTCGGTTACAATAAACAAGAAACTACACTTAATGGTCCATGATAATTAATGGAGATCTGTGGGTATGAGAGATTTAAATTTCATTTCATCATCCAACAATGCTTACGTTAAAAAGTTAGAATAATAAAACGCTTTTAAATTGTCATGATTTATTTCCAAACTGTGAGTCAAAGTCACATCAAGTGACATTGTTTAATGGAAATAAATGAAACTGAAACTGATGTTCCTCCTAATCTGACACTAATAAAATAAACATTGGTTTTGATGCGAACGTTATATACGAAAGTGGTCTGGCTTGTTTACATCGGCAATACAATAATATTCTTCAAGTATCTAGGCAATAGCACGAAGTTGTTTCCTGGTTTGAAAATATGAAAATATTATCTTCCACAGCAACATCACAAAACAATATAATAATCACTAAATAAGATCAGTGGACTAATTAAAATGCAAGCTCGATAACTGTTTACAAGTACCTATAGAAGAAGACAACAATACTAAATGGACATCGATCGTATTTGCCATGAACAAACAAATGTAAACATTAAGTTGACCTGACAGGGAGAGGCAGAGAGGTGGAGATGCCAGGTATAGGCCGGCCCATGCTATCCGTGTACATAGGCGAGTAAGGCGGGTAGCGTAAATTTCATCACCCGTCATACTCCTTCCCACCAGCACTATAAACACCAGGTGGCTCAGCTAGTTAATCTTAACTAAGTTCCTTTTAAGTTACATTGCCTTCCAAAAACCATCCGGATTTTATTTAAAATGTGTTGTAAACATCTGTAAGCCTGCACGCTTTACCAATTGAGTTTATGCTTCGGAACTTTGACATAAAAGAGTGAACATGGGAGAATTTAAAAATGAGGAAACGCATTTGCAATCATCTTTCGTGTACCTTTCAGTTTACCTAGTGGCGACAAATACGCGTTTTACGAGATGAACGCACAAATTCCGGTTTACACCGGAACAATACACCTACAATTTACGTTATTCACATGACTCAAAGCTGTGAACTTTTAACAAATTATAATTTGATATAACTCAAATTCAACCAAAAGAAATGGACCCTTTCGTTATACTAACTTCGGAACTATTGAAATAAAAACAGAAAACTTTAGACAAGAAGTGACGTTGTTGGCGTTAACTGTAATGATAGGTAACACTTAATGATCAGTGAAAGCTGCTATAAACTTATACCCCATATGACATGTTGTACAAAAACAAAAACTTGTAAAAAAAACTGCCAAGCACCTTCCCACTTAAAACAATTGAGATCTAAAAGAAGGGCAAAGCAATAATATATTGTTTAAACATTTTCGCACTTAAAATTCGTGAAATCATTTCGCCCAGTTACTGCCGCCAAGCACAACACTAAAAACCTAATGTTGTGTCCAAATTTGAAGAATACAATCTAAGTGAACCATCATTGTAAATTTAACAAAATTATAAAAATTAAAAACGACTTCAAAATAAATTTAAAATTGAAATTAAAAAAATTAAAAATAAAGCTTGGCGCATTGAATTTGCACCGACCATATTGTAGACTTCCTCTATCTTCTTCCTACTTTCTGTCTTTCTTCGGCTCCTTTATCGTCATCTTCTTTCTTATGTTGCCTTCTTCTTGACACAATGCGCCTAGCTTTATTTTTAATTTTTTTAATTTCAATTTTAAATTTATTTTGAAGTCGTTTTTAATTTTTATAATTTTGTTAAATTTACAATGATGGTTCACTTAGATTGTATTCTCTAAATTTGGACACAACATTAGGTTTTTAGTGTTGTGCTTGGCGGCAGTAACTGGGCGAAATGATTTCACGAATTTTAGGTGCGAAAATGTTTAAACAATATATTATTGCTTGGCCCTTCTTTTAGATCTCAATTGTTTTAAGTGGGAAGGTGCTTGGCAGTTTTTTTACAAGTTTTTGTTTTTGTACAACATAGTAACTAGGACAACGCTCTGTGTAACGCGTTGATGAGCGAGCCTTCGTACTGCATCCGATTTAATATGCGTTTGCTTTGCAAGTATCAGCTGCTCTACAGGCCTTAGAACTGAATCATCAAGAAGGCAGGGATGAAGATTTAGTACCTATACATTTTTCAAACACGTCAAGAAAATATCCTTAAAATGACAATAACTTTTAAAAATAACGACAGATAGTCTGAAAAAAATTGGCAAAGATACCTAAGATGTCAATCTAAGATCTCAATGACCATGCAAAGTTTAAATTTGAAACATCACAAGATAGATGTTTTTACATTTAAACCAATGGGAAGATTTGGCTGAAACTTTGTAAGACTGGGGACAACTTTGGTACTTTGCAAAATTTTAAATTGTTCGGACCACAACCAATCGAAAGATAATATTTTTTAAATTTGAACCAATCACAGGATCCCGTTCAAAAACAATCCCGCTTCGATTACGTTTGCAAAATTTCCGAACGATTTGTTGATCGGTTTGACCTGGGCAGTGCAGACAAAGAAAACACAGAGAAAGTGCCGTAGCCCGTAAGAGTACTGAGGTGACGCTCGCTATTTAAAACAATATCTAGTTGACTTTCTTCTAATCGTCACAAGAACATCATTTGCATCATCATTGGCGTGTCTGAATCAAGGAAGTAGGTTGAGGAATGAATCAGGAAGCCGGTGAATATTGCATGGAGTTGAACACACTGCGGGGTTGACGTGACGTCATACGCTGTCAATATTCCATGAGGTTGGATCGGCTGAGTTGACCCGAGCGCGGTCATTCGTCCTGATTCACTGCCAGTGTCAAGTTGAACTTAACTTCGCTCGTAGCGCTAAACAGGGGTTCGTTGGAGCATTTGTAAGTGCAGCGTGCATTTCTATTGGTTTAGAGGATTTGCGAGTGTAGGTATGTTATTTATTTATTTGTAGTTCGTATTTTTTTTTCAAATAAAGACGGGGTTGGGTTACGTTTATTCTAATGTCTAAGAAATCAGTGGTCATTGCACCTTATTCGTTTTTTATTTGAAGTTAGGAATATATTTTTTTTCACAATGTATGATCTCAAAGTAATCAATCGACTCTTTGCGCATCTTTGGACTCTAATTGTGCAAGAATCAACATTAGTCTCGCGGTATTATGACTGCGAAGTGAACAATGTCTAACAGATGGCAATTACTTTTAATTGTTAGCCATTTTGGTCGAACCTTCAGTCAATATGCTTTATTACCAACTACACCTTTATGGGGGAAACAAGAATATTAATAAATATAAAAGGAAAAACAATCTCCGCACATGTGGATAACAAATCTGTGGAAAATAAATAACACAAAAATCAATATGAAACAAATCTTCCAAACTGAAAGTTACATTCAATACAGAATGAGCTAACAGGAACGAGCTCATGCTTTTTCAGTGCTTAAATTTAGGGGCAAAAAAATCGCATAGAAAGAAAAAATATGAAAATTTATTATTTTCGCGGAGGCTTGCCCCCGTACTTGCATTATATTGGGGACCCTCCACAATCCCCCTTATTTCCCTAACAATAGGGCACTAGCCAAACTATCTCCCGCTAGGGTGCTGCCATCGGTTTTGTGACAAGTGTGAAGTAAGCTGTTCGTGCCACTCAAAATTAAAACTCGCGAAACTTTATTTTGACATGCGTAGAAGATGTACTCACTGTTTAGATACATAGATTTTTTACTCTAGTATAATTAAATGTGTAAAAATAAGAAGATAGTGCAATATCTAAAGCAAATTCTATTTCAATCAGAAGCGACATTCTCTCAATTGTTTTAATTGGAAGTTACAAAATTCCATTAGCAGTGAGTCATTTCAAGAGAGCACTGGAAACAAAAATAATTCTGTGAGCTGTCATTATATGATCAAAATATCATTATTACACTATCATTTCTAATAATTATCCACTATTTCGTTAAATAACCAAATATCAACATTAATTATTATAATATAACATAAAAACGGACTGTGGGGTAAGAAATGCGTTGATTTGAAAAGCACAGCCTCGACGCTAGCGCCAAAGTGGCCGATCCCGTCGTCCTAGCTTGGCATCGCCCCATCTCTGAGCGTCATATTATTATTGTACAAATGAATCTCTGCTTGAACTACTGTGTAACCACCACGCTTGTCTCACTCTCACAATCATCTGATTGTTTCAGGAGCAGAAGCACGCTGAGCTACACTACGAGGTGTAGTCGGCTCAACCACACGTCTCAACAGCTCAACCGCGTCTCAACAGCTCAACATGCTCAACTTCGAGATCTCAGAAGCTGCTGTGCGCGTGCGCGGTGCTGTCAAGTCCTACGGCAACGATAAGGACGCTCAGCTGGTGCTAGACCACTTGAACATGACTGTACCCAAGGGATGCATGTGAGTTGAACATGACTGTACTCTGCTACCAACATATCATTTGTGACGTAAAACAGAAATACAGATATTTCCGTGAACGGATATTTCGTTTAGCTAAAGTTTGCATTCCTATAATTATTCTAAAATGATTTACTGAATAAATGAATAAATGAATAGTACTGAATGTACCCAATTTCCGTTGTGTTCACTTGGGGTCGAGCTTGGGGTACCGGGTTTGATTCCTACCACTCAAACCGTACGTTGTGTTGCAGCTATGGTTTGTTGGGCGCCAGCGGCTGCGGGAAGACCACGCTGTTGAGTTGTATCGCCGGAAGACTGCAACTCAACGAGGGGGAGCTCACAGTGCTCGGCGGCGTACCGGGCACCAAGGGCAGCGGCGTACCGGGCCCACGCTTAGGCTACATGCCTCAGGTATTATACAGTAAAAGAACCCATAGTATATTTAACCAGCATAGAAAATAAAGTTGTGACCTGGACCCTTTCTAATACCGCCAAATGTCGGTGCTACGAAGGTGCTGAGTTCAAGGTCGGTACTACTAGCTATCGATTGGCGAAGTGGGAGGGTCCTGCTTGCTTTAAAAATCAAAATGCTGAATGCCATATTACACTACGTCCGTCCGTTTGCAACTCTTAAGTATGCAACGTAATGGAACGTTTTGTTTCAAACGGGAGAGTGGTTGGTAGATTGATATGACCTTGAGATATTCTTAGCGTGCCCGTGATTTGTTGTAAAACTGCACGTACATCTGGTAAATCCGTGTTACTGTTGATTTGACTCCACTTCAAGGGTTACCTCTAGTTGCTTGTGTCTGCAGGAGGTGGCGCTGGTGGACGAGTTCACTGTGCAGGGCGCCATCTACTACTTCGGCTGGCTGTTCGGGATGAGCAACAAGCAGATAGCAGCACAGTTCACATTCCTCTCCGCGCTGCTGCAGCTGCCCCCAGACAACAAGTTCATACGCGACCTCAGGTCAGGCTCAGGGTCTATCGGGATCGTAACAGGTGTGGAACGATTCTCCCCAATCCAGAAAAGCCCGGCGGGTTTTTTAGGAAAACTGGATTTTTTTAAAATAAAATTACTATAAGTACAAATTGTATTTTTCATGAAATGTACTAAATTTTAAAATATTTTAATAATGTTCAATTGTAGGTAAAATTTAAACTTCAAAAACTTAAAAAGGACCGAGGAAATATCTCACAGCAAAAGATTAAAAATCTCTGCGTTAAATGTTGAAAACTTGTCGATATACTGTCGATCATCATTTTTATTGTAAATTATTTCAAATTTTAGCTACAAAAAACCCTGCCCTCAACGACAGTTTTTTTTACCAAAATACCAAGAAAAAACGAAAAAACCCGCCCAAAAACCCACTGGACAAATAATTTTTAAAAACCTCGGATTTTTCCAACCCTGGATCAACATAACGACGAACTCAAGTTACAATGTGACGTCACTAACCCAAAACGGTTTGCTGTTGCGGTCTTGAAAACACGAACAATAATCCTGTATTCTGATTTCAGCGGAGGACAACAGAGGCGAGTGTCATTCGCCGTGGCCTTGGTTCAAACCCCGGAGCTGCTGATTCTGGACGAGCCGACAGTTGGACTGGATCCCGTGCTCAGACAGAAGTGAGAATCATTTATCAAAACATAGAGATTAAGTAGAATGTTGCTAATTGTGGACGGATCCTTTAAGGATATCTACCAATGTAACACGAGACAAACAGTGGCAGTGGTTTGCCCTGGCTAATTGTTTTCATACCGTGTTCCAAATAGTGGTCGGTTCTGACGAGCAAAAACATTGTCAAGCTGGATTATATCAATTCGTGCGCCTTACTAGACCTTTGAGGCGAACCATGCCCATCTTTTTGCAAACGTAGAACCAATTCTTCATGAATTTTAATTATCCCTATCCTCAAATCACCTTCTTCCAAATTCCTTACCCCCATTCCTCCGGATATTATCCAACCAACTCCTCGGCCGTCCACGCTTCCTTCTGTACGGAGGCCACATCCTTCTTTACCACGTCACCATTCTCCTGACATGCGCACACCAAACCAACTGTTGCCATGTGATGGACATTGCGCATGCGTGTTTCAGCATCTGGGACTACCTGGTGGAGATATCACGTGACAGGAACATGACCGTCATCATCACCACGCACTACATCGAGGAGGCGAGACAAGCGCACAAGGTAGGCCTAACAGTATCAGTGACGTAGCAACACATAAACAACACGTCATAGTCTCATTGCTGGAGCTACGATCACACGAATATTTAGAATTTGCTTTCCGAGAGATTCTGGTTACGAAATCATGAAGTTTTGCAATTGGTGAAAAACACGGATAAAAAGAATTGATATTGTGGTAATTGTGTTCTTGGCTGAACAAACCTGAAATCGTGTTGGGCTACCCAGATAATAGTGCTGTCCCAATACTACGTCACGTATGTAACAGTATAAATACTACTTTGTCCGTGTTTGGTCGCTCTTGAATGGAAATGGAAGTATCATGTTTTGATCCGTTTGGTGATATGTGGTCTTGAAATGGAAGCGACATGTCGGAAACTTGGGAAACCTCATTCTTCAGGCGGAGACCTGTAGGATCTGTATTGGTTCTTTTAGAACCACAGCATTGCATAATGACATAAACCACTGTCAACACCATTCAACCCCTTCGAAGGTCCGGCAAATATCCACGGCATTTTTAATATTATGTTTTTCAAGCTGTGTTCTGGTAGCACGTTCCACGCCATCAATCTAATATGCTTTCTGCTTGTAGATCGGGCTGATGCGCGAAGGCACGCTATTGGCCGAGACGTCTCCCAGCAAGCTGATCGCCCAGCACAACTGCAGCACTCTGGAAGAAGTGTTCCTGATCCTCAGCAGACGACAGGGAGCGGGAGAGTCCTTCAGGAACCGCATGATGGACGTCGACCAGGAAGTGAGAATAACTCCATTCTTGGTCTGAGAACAAGGACATATGTTTAATTAGGTTCCCAATCGGACACGTTGCGCAACCTCTTGGCAAGCTCCTTTGTGCGCCTGCGTCATATGTTTTATATTGATTGTATAACCAGGTCTGCGTCGCTGTTTTCACATATCAATACTATGTACTAATTTAACAGGTACTTGATATTTTGAAAAGTGAAAACAAAGATCACAAATTCATAACGATAAGCCTTGAAATACATTATAGGTGTCAATTTATGAGAATAAATGTTTTGTAATCGCGTCCCGCAAGCACCAACATTTATTTGTGTCAGAATAACAACTTCAATCGTTCGCAAGAACTTGGTTTCGGGAAAGCAGCGCAACTGCTATTGACATTCTGATGCGTCATCCGATTCATAACGCTTTCACATTTTTCTTTTAAATAAACCCTTTCCATCGCTGCTGCTTACTGCTTCTTAGGGTAATGGGGGAGCGTGATAAAACTTTGAAATACTTGCGAATGTAGTAGTAGAAGTCATGGCAAAATTCGACAATAATTCCTACGTTTTTAGAATCAATTTCATTTTATTCGGCTCAGAGCTGACACTTTCCTGCTACAGACCATTCCCACTCCTCACTCATTCTCACCTATTAGAGTTAGATGACGTATTAGCATAGACTTCATGGAATGATGCCATCAAACCTTTATCAGACAATTAATTTCTTTCGAGGTACCGTTTATAATTTGTTCCAGTGTACCTCATGAAAAAAATATCTTGATAATAGCATGGTAATGGAGGTGTTAATAAGTTTGCAACAATGCCTTGAATCCGGCCCTGTGTCTGTGCTTGTGACGTAACAAGTACAATCCATTTGCTTCGCAGGACGACTCCATGGTACTCGTCAACCCCGACAAAGTGCACAAGAACGGCGTCAACCAGGTAGACTTCGACGCCTACGTCAACAAGCCGCTGATGAAGAAGATCCGACCGCGAGGCTCGCTGCTGTTGAGGATGAAGGCGCAGCTCTACAAGAACTTCCTCAGGATCCTCAGGAACACGGGGTAAGTGACGTCATTGTGCCAGACCACTTGTTGCGAACACATGCAGTGGGCAGTAGCGAGATAGCATTTTAAGTTATTTAGGCCCGGTATTACCAGTATAAGTTTGGCCGTATCAATTATCTTCAGAATTAAATTTAACTGTTTGAATAATTTTGAAGTATCTGATTGGCTGTGCCGCTGATTAATCCAAAAGTTAGTTAATTTTTATTCATTTCAATGAAATACACTATTTAATCATTCATTATTCGGGTCGAAACTTGCACGAGTTTCCTTTGTCCTACAACAAAGTATAAAATAAATATATATATTTTAACGTGGATCCGGTGCGGTTCTTGCTCTGATGATGCTTGTGTTGGCCCTGAAAAGGAGCTACCAACGGCCCTTATCCAGAGCAAGAACCGCACCGGATCCACGTTCATCTACAAAGGGCTCTGATCCACTACACCATATCATATATATTATAATTTTATTTAGGGGACGGACATTTTGGGGATACAGATATTATGTCATATTGAACTAATGGCAGTTCCTAGTCGGTATTATTTTGTAAAATAGCTGATTAGTGGATTTTTACTGCATTTTTCAAATATTTCGGTTGCACTGTTATCCCTCTCCCATGAACCACGTACTAAAAACTCAAAAGACACCCACATTGATCTTTTAATCTGACTCCTATCTTGTCCCACAGCGGCCTGTTCTTCCTGTTCTTCTTCCCCCTGATCGAGATCGCCGCCTTCTTCATCGCGATCGGCGGCGACCCTCACGGCCTCCGCCTCGGCGTCGTCAATGACGAGATGGGCGACTGCAGCGCCTACAGCGGGCCGCTCTCCAACTACTCGGGGGTCGAGCTGCTGGACGGTGACTTCGACTCGTGTCACTTCTACGGACTCAGCTGTCTCTACATGTCAAAGCTCAGCGATGATACGACGATCAATGTGAGTAGCCTACTCTTGTCCCTGTCTTCCCAACTCTTGCAAATCCATGCATATGGAGGAGTTTACCACTTTCTTCCAGATTTCCCTAATACTTAAGCCCAATTTAAACGGTACAATTTCTTGGACAACATTCACATTTTCCTACAATTTTGTATTTACACGAAGCAACTTTTTGTCACAGAACTTGAGCTCAACTTTTATAATATTTCCAAAATGTTTTAATTTCTGTGAAGAAGTGTGAAATAGAAGTTGAGCGAAAAATTGCTCCGTGTAAATTGGGCTTTACTCAAATTCACGTGTCAATTCATCTCAAATTGTCCAATTTAGGATGGCAAAATAAAAAAAGAACATTCTAAATCAAGAATTGCGAAGATTTAGATTTTTTCTACCATCTCACAAGAGAAATTGGGCAGTTGAAATCCGAAGATTTGAGTTTCCCAAAGTGGAATACCCACTTTATAAACTTCTTAAAATTCTCGAAGCGAATTTGAGAATTTCCGTCATGTTATAATCGGCAATTGGAAGTTTACCACAAATACGGCACATCTCCTTTGCAGATCACATTAACGTGGCATGGAAGAGTCTCTACGAAACGAACTGATTATTCCTATTGTTCTTGTAGATCTACAACGACAGCGTGGAGAAGGCCAAGGCAGGGACCAGGTCCGGCAAGAACCTCGGAGTCATCTACTTAAGAGTCACGCATAACATCACGATGTCTAACTGCTACGTCATGTTGTAGATCTACTACGACAGCGTGGAGAAGGCCAAGGCAGGGACCAGGTCCGGCAAGAACCTCGGCGTCATCTACTTAAGAGTCACACACAACATCACGATGTCTAACTGCTACGTCATGTTGTAGATCTACTACGACAGCGTGGAGAAGGCCAAGGCAGGGACCAGGTCCGGCAAGAACCTCGGAGTCATCTACTTAAGAGTCACGCATAACATCACGATGTCTAACTGCTACGTCATGTTGTAGATCTACTACGACAGCGTGGAGAGGGCCAAGGCAGGGACCAGGTCCGGCAAGAACCTCGGAGTCATCTACTTAAGAGTCACGCATAACATCACGATGTCTAACTGCTACGTCATGTTGTAGATCTACTACGACAGCGTGGAGAAGGCCAAGGCAGGGACCAGGTCCGGCAAGAACCTCGGCGTCATCTACTTAAGAGTCACGCACAACATCACGATGTCTAACTGCTACGTCATGTTGTAGATCTACTACGACAGCGTGGAGAAGGCCAAGGCAGGGACCAGGTCCGGCAAGAACCTCGGAGTCATCTACTTAAGAGTCACGCATAACATCACGATGTCTAACTGCTACGTCATGTTGTAGATCTACTACGACAGCGTGGAGAAGGCCAAGGCAGGGACCAGGTCCGGCAAGAACCTCGGAGTCATCTACTTAAGAGTCACGCATAACATCACGATGTCTAACTGCTACGTCATGTTGTAGATCTACTACGACAGCGTGGAGAAGGCCAAGGCAGGGACCAGGTCCGGCAAGAACCTCGGCGTCATCTACTTCCCGGGCAACTTCAGCGAGTCTCTCTCCAGAAGACAGGAGGAAGGGAAAGACGCGCCCGAAGAAGTCATCGAGTGGAGCGAAGTCAGCGTGTGGCTGGACATGAGCAGTGAGTGGGACAGAGAGAGATCATATGACGTAGTCGTGAAACATAGGGAGATGGAGCGAAGTGAACAACTCACGCCACGGCTTTATTCTTTACCAAACATAATCATTTTGGTCTGAAATTATTTCACGGCCATAATAATAAAATTGATCTGAAATGATTTCAGGCCGAAATCATCTCGTTCACTTTATAAAATATGGCCCTGGATTGTTAAATCCCCTCCAGAGTTGATTTAATAAAGGGATTAGTAATGTATTCATCTCAGTCGCAAGCACAAACTGATCTACAAATATATTTTAAGTTTTCTATAAACTTCATCAATATATCAAGCTTGTTTTTGGTGCCGACAATTTTAATATAAAAATAATTGTGTCAGTTACGATGGTTTGAAGTTGACCAAAACTTAGCACTTTCATAATTTTCCAGTTAAATATGTAACGAAACAAAGGAACCAAAATCCAGCCACAAATCTTTTGAACAAGACCAAAAACATTTTGAGTGCTTCTGTCCGTCAATCACTTGACAATGTGGCTCTGAAGTCAAGAAAGGATGGGAGGGAATATACCCACACACTGATGCCATGCCATTGACCCAGTATGTCCTCGCGTTTCAGACGACCAGATCGGCAATCTCATGAAGAAGCATCTTCTGGACAAGTACATCGAGGTGGCCGAGGATCTGGCGCTGGGTTGCAACGTCAGCATCAAGATCGCGTCCACACCGATGCTGGTAATTATCTCATCTGTGTTGATACACGCCAATGATACACGAACACAACTGTTTCCTTATGCCACAGCTCTACTCTTAAGTAGTTTGGAACATGAAACCACAGATGATTCGTGGTGGTGTAGGTACTTTATCCGGAGACAGGAAATTAGTACATTTCCCTCAATAATGTCATTAAAACCACATGAAATAGACGACTTCTTACTGTTTAGTGTTTGAAAAGCACTCTCAAAAATATTGAATAAACTCCATTTGGAGTGGCCAAATGTTGATCAATGGTCAGAGTTAGGAGTTCAGTTCGTGTTTGAGAGGGCAAAATAATTTTATTTTTATTTTTGTGGCCACCAAACATCAACATTACTTGATACATTTCCCGAGAGATCGATTATTAAGGGGTGAAACCTGCGAACTCAAATCAATATCGAGTCAGTTGTTTTCAGTTCTCCTCCTTCGGACCCTAAGCAGTAGTTTTGATAAATGTCATGTAAGTCAAGTGTAAGACAATGCCGTGATGATTTCTTCCAGTTCAACGACCCTGTCCTGGGAAGCAAAGAGCCCAGCTTCGCCCTCTTCATGGCTCCAGGAATGATCATCTCGTGAGTACCAACTGTCAAACACAAACACAATTCATTCCCAGAGATTTTAAGATCAATGAAAACGAAGTGTTGAATGAGTTATTTCAAATGGACTTGTAAAACGGTAGTGTGTGTGTACTTTTGAGAATTCATTCTACCTACATATTTGAAACTTGTAATTACCTACATTTATAAGTTAAATGTATATATTTCAAAAATTCACTGAGGCTGTAGAAAGAGGTTTGAATTCGGAATTTTTTAAGGCTAGTGAGTCAGTGATGTTACGAGGTAGGTTGTTGTAGATTTGCATACAGATCCTTCTGGTGAAGGATGCCCGAATGAATGACAATATGAATTGGCCACAATTCACTAAGAAATTAAAGTGTTAGTTCCAAGCATATTGACTGAATGGTTCTTCTTGTTCTCAACAGAATGGTGTTCTTCTTGTCACTGACCTTGACGACAACTGTCATCATCATCGAGAAGAACGAAGGCCTCTGGGACAGAAATCTCGTGGCAGGTGAGTTCTTGCTTGATCTCAAGTCATCAGCTCTCTAGGACGTCGTCTTCAATTGTTACTTCTCCACTATATACCACTTCTACGGTATTCCAAAGATGTCCGGAGCTGTGAACCCCCGCTTATCGCTGAGATGACCTCCCTCCATTCTTCGGACAGCCCTAGGATCTTCAGTCGGCGCAACGCTGAATCTTCCACCCACCTTGACGTCTTGTGTTGTGTCCGCCAGGTGTGTCCACGTCTGAGATCCTCATGTGTCATCTGATCGTGCAGTGCTGCTGCATGGTCGTGCAGATGACAGAGACCCTGCTGCTGGGCTTCTTCGTGTTCAACATGCAGTGCATGGGCAGCATCGTGGCAGTGCTGGTGTTGGTGCTTCTTCAGGCGCTGGCGGGAGTCGCTTTCGGTGAGTTGCAAACACAATCATTAGAAGAACACCAGCCACTCAGTCAACTCTTCTTTGTAGAAAAGCTTCGATTTAAGAAACCTCCGTCAGACTCTTGAAATGAGAGGTCATAGTGAGAAAAGGAAATCACTTGACTTATGGCACAGACAAGTACAATCTTGTGGTCTAACATTTTCAGTCAATCAGATTTATGAGAAATTATTTTTAGTTGTGCCAAGTGTACCTCGGGAAGGGGGCATTATGTTATGAACAATGGTGAAATGGGGGAATGGTGGGGAAAGAGTTGAGAACCCCTGCCGTTGCTTATCCGAAAGAACTCGTGTTCAATTTTTTCATAAGTTTCTCCGTATTATTCTCCGGCAAAGACTTCGTATTTGAAGGAAACAATCATCAATTGTTTAAATATCAACAAATTTTTCATCCCTTCACTAATTTTGACACCATTGGAGTGAAATATCTGCTTGGTATGACAAGATGTTGTTTTCAAATGTCTCTCACATGACACTGCGACGGAATTTGAGTCGTGAAAACCCTTTAGAGTAGAAGTTAGGTACCAGAACGCAACATGGACTATTATATATCAGAGATAAGTAAGTTATGAGAGTTTTTCTCGCTGCCAAGTCTTGCAGTCCTCCACGAATGTAGGCTCGTCTCTTACATGTTCCATCCTCCAGGTCTGCTGATCAGCGTACTCTGCAAGGACCTGACCACCGCCAACTACGCCAGCCTCGGCTCCTTCTACCCCTACATCCTGCTGAGCGGCCTCATGTGGCCTCTCGAGGGGATGCCGCCGACACTCCGCTTCATCAGCAACGCCCTCCCCGGCACCTGGGCGACGACGGCGTTGAGGAACGTGCTGGACAGAGGGTGGGGCACGCTGCATCCGCAAGTCTGGCCCGGCTTCGTCATCTCGTTCATCTGGATCGTGTTGCTGTGCGCGCTGTGCTTCGTGCTCATGCGGAGACAGAAGAAGTAGACGGACTTGTTGTGAACAGAGTGTTGTGATTCTCGTCGACAGAACGATGTGAAGTGAAGTGTTGAGACTCAGAGACGTGGAGCGATTCTAAATGTCCTCGTCGTCTCATATCATCGATACGGCGTCACTACCTTGTTAAATGGATCGGGATCGTCCTCTTCGATACGGATTCACGGTCTTCTGACGTCGGACCAAACTAAATAGTGAACTGATTTAGCAGATTGAATGCTATTTCGTTGGGTATGACGTCACTTTGACGTCACGCTCGATTATACGAGCACGAAAACAGAGGCCCAGTGAGCCCGTATCAACTGAAACACAGCGACAAGGAACTTTTTAATTGCTCTCCAGAGATTTCGACAAGAACATTTGTCCTCTTACGCGCTTTATGCTGACTGCAAGATGCGATGTCCAATTCCTTGCTTTTTCTTGCTTTATACACGAGGCACCTTCAGTATTGTTAAGAGGCTATTTGCAAGACACAAGCATCTTTCGCAGAGTTCGGGTTACTCTCCGACATTATGTGAAGTAAACATTAAGACTCAGTCAAACCTCATGCTTTCGACATCGATTAGCTTTATAAACAATAGAATTATGTAATTGAGAAAGACCATCAGCCCAAAGAAAGGCCATTATTTGCCAATATTTGCTTCTACCTTCTACCTACCAGGATGATATTCAATCTAAACTTGATCTTGCCAGTTTGTGGACTATGCCCTTTCTCAAATACAAGTTTCAACTGTTTTATCCATCTACAGCACAATACTTTTGCTTATGTTTGAAATGTCACTTCGTTATTAATATCGGAGCAACAAGTAGCGTTTTGCTTGAGAGACACAACTGAACCTTTATGATGGTAATGTGATGTTTATGCGTTGTTTTCGCACGCAACTGATGAGCCACTGGTATGTTTATGAGTTCTAGTTGTCATACAACACCTGTTGCATTCAAAACTGTTTTCTCTAGAACTGAAGTTTCATAATTGTTATTTAATACTAGTCACACATGAAATTTAGATAATAAGACTCACAGACAGCAAGATTTGAAGATTGTCATTTAACCCTTAAACTGTTATTTAGCCAAATTAAGTTTTGTACCTATTTTCCTTGAATTATCGGTACATGAACATGGGCAGATTGTCAGACCCAACGGCCTCGAAAACCATTGATAGAGCATTATGCTCACGAATGGTATTTCCACTATAATTTACACAATGAAATATGCCAGACTTCATTTCTGCTTCATTTCTATACTCAAATTCCGTTTTGAACTTAGATTTTAAGTCTTCAAATAACTCGGAAAACATTAGAGCGCTCAGCCAGTGCTGAGCTATTTTCAACATTTGCCTGAAATGTTATAACATTTTTGAATGTATTCTATAAAAGTTTGGTTAATTTTTGAAAGAAGATTAAGAAATGCAATATATATTCAGTTCTTAGTTCTTGATAAATTATAAAACAAGCCAATTTTTTTAACTTCTACGTAAACTTATTTATTATTATTTAATATTTAATTTTAATTTAATTTTTCAAAAGTCCTGAAAAAGTCCTATGAAACAGGACGAAATATTGTACTATCTAATAATAAATAAGTTTACGTAGAAATTGAAAGAATTGTCTTGGTTTATAATAAGAAATTCAATTATCTGACGTAGCAAAAACGCTCTTTAGATTTCCAAGGCTTTGTGACTCGAAGAAATGTACATATTATTTATATATCTGTTTTCTCTTTTATCTCTATCATCAATTAAAATGATAGTGTCTCGAAAATAAAAATGTTTTATTATTTTTATCAATATAATCATAATAATATGATTTGAGTGATCAATAAAAAAATCAT
This sequence comes from Leuctra nigra, assembly GCA_934045905.1. Classification (NCBI taxonomy): domain Eukaryota; kingdom Metazoa; phylum Arthropoda; class Insecta; order Plecoptera; family Leuctridae; genus Leuctra; species Leuctra nigra. The sequence continues at coordinate 1,026,611 of OW203767.1, forward strand.
CACAATAAAGCGATTATAATCGAATCAAAGATTTACTGTGTTTTAGTTTCTACTCTAATATTGAACAGCTACAAATGTATCCAAAGTGTCAGATCAACATTTAGATATCACATACTTGAAGGTGATAGCGTCGCACTGTACTGTAACTAAGCTGAAGGTGACACATGAATGATGATTATCTTACTTATAGTTACCCAGTTCTGTCTGTCTATCTGTGTGTGTGTGTGTCAGGAACGGTTGCGCGCTTCGATTTGACATCGGTATTTATTGAAAACTATAACTAAGATGGAGGCGTTTTTTGCCATCATGTCTAAAATTACATCTTCTGCCTTTTGTGAATAAATTAATAACCGAAACTCACCTAAGACGAGCACCTTATCCTTTTGTAATTATAATAAATTCATTATAAGATACTAATACGGTCCAAACCAGCACATGACATTAAAAACGTCATCTCGGCAAGAAACTTCAAATGTTATTTTTCTTATTTTCTCTTGCTCTGAATTTTGTAGGCCGTGAACATGATCAAACCAAAGTCGATGGAGTTATATTATACATTTTCTTGGGAAATAATTTTCCTTCGTTTCTTATGTACTAAGAGTGGTGTGTATTGAGTCATGTAAACGACGTCAAGTTACTGTTGGTAATGTTTTAAACATCAATGCTTCAATTTTTACATTGCATACTGATAGGTACCTTAGAGGCAGATGGGCGGAAGTCAATTTCAATGATTCTTAAAGTGATCTCAAAAACCAGTAATTCTGAGCTGAATTCTTCATCCAATCATATTTGTAATGGTGACATGGGCCATTCTGTAAGGGTACCGATACTTCAATTTATAACTGTATTTGTTAACATCAGTCCAATGGTAGGTACTTATAGAGCTTGATTACCATTCCAAAAGTGTGCACTGAGAAATCCAAAACATATGACCTTCCGCTCTTATACCTACCTCTGACCTCAGAGAAACGGATATAATGAAGCTCACCATGCATTCATAGTTTGCACGAGCTTCATTTGTTTTTCATCAACAATCTAAAAAAGTAAATTTCAACCATTTTACAGATGTCAAGTCGATTAATGCTAATTATAAGCGGTTAATCAAAGATATTTGGTATATGAGGTGGTTTTATACCCATAAGAATTTCTTCTGCAGTTTATTGCACAGGTAACCATTATATCACCACAATACCGAAACACAGATTGACAGCCGTTCTGACACGTTACACCAATATGGCCTCTCAACAATGAGATGATGTCACGTGCAAACTATGAATTGGTATCACAAATAAAGAATGTGTCGTGTGTATCGGGTCACGATATCAACTTCACCTATATTTTAACGGCGCATTATGACACTATACATTTTCTTAATTTTTCTTACTAATATCTCATGGTCATGGTTTACATTTGAAGACTTATGTAATTGATTTACCATAATAGGTATGATTAAATTGCCTTCCTTTGTACCTCAGTTACGTATTTTGTTAGGCATTTGATATGTTAATTACGTATAGTGTGTATTAACGACGCACAATCTGCTGACAAATATTGCTGTCGTTTTATATTTACGCATACCTCAGTGGTGCGCATTGGTCATGTTATACATGACGGGACCCTCTAGTTGATTAAGAACGAGCACAGATGGAAAGCGGGAGGCGGTCTTGGCCTAATAGGGGACTAGAAGTGGACTCCACTGTAATTCTCAGTCAGGAAAGAATGTGGTGGGTTTTGAACCCGGGGCTCAAGAGCGCACGGGCTGAGCCAACTTGCTCTTACAACTATTTATCATTCCTTCAATATTTTCATCATTCGAAATTGAATTCCCAAAGCAACGTTAAATTGACAATCTACCGCTGTGATGAATCCAGTGCATCCGGATAAAAGAAATCCCATATATTACAAAGAACTCGCCTCCTCGTGCATCGCTGGGTTCCCCTGGCGAGCCGCAACCCACATAACACCCAGATAGCGCGGGTTGCATACATTAAAGCAAGCAGCTGGAGGTTACGCATCGTTCAGAGGTGAAGAAGTTCACCAAAATGTAATGAGTTGTTCTTTTTAGAAGTTCCTTCCCCAACACTAGCTATGCTATAGTATGTTATGTTATGTATGTAAAAATGTAAGGTTGTTAAGGTGATACTAGCGCTCGGCCGTTTTAGAAAATTGAGAGAGAAAAATTGTTTCATATGTGAGTGTAATTTTTACAGGATGTTCATATGATCAGTCTGATTGTTTATTAGTAGCCCTTTTTAATTTTTGCTTATTGCATCGTTAATTAGGCGCCGGTTAATCAACAAAACCGCGCAAAACGATGAAATTTGCGATACGATTGGAGACCAAACCCGTAAACCAATTGATCTCAAATTTTAATCATGATTAGATGAAAGACAAACTAAGGGTTATCACTTGGCACATTTTTGAAATTTAATTTTATACGGCGCTCTGGGAGACGAGAAAATAGCTAATTTTTCACCAAAAATCCACTAATTATTACTAATTAACGAAACAAAAAATTAAAAATTTACCAAGGGACAACCCTAAGTTTGTCTTTTATCTAATCACGATTAAAATTTCAAATAATTTGGTCTACCCATTTCGTCTCCAATCGTATCGCAAAAAGTGTCTACAAAAAGCAGCAAAATCGCTCGCGCTTGCAGCACCTTAAATGTGTATGGCCAAAGAGGAAGCAGTTTCCTGACAGCCACTAAAGTACAATAAATACAATTCCGTTCGAATCAACAGTAGCACATGGTCTTTTTTATTTGTTAAATTATTCAAATTAAAAATAATGTAAGGCGTTTTATTATTTGAAGGTACTTTTTGTTTGATTTTACGATGATATTATTTTAATATTTTTGTTTGTATTTTGATTTTGCGTAAAAATATGCACGAGTTGTGATATTTGTTAAATATTTACACGTGTGTATTTATAGGTACGCGAGTATACAAGTTTTATATTTTATCTGAGGCTTAATTATTTAATTATTGAAAATATTCAATATTTTCTGACTATTTACTTTCAAAAAACACGAAATGATTTTCTTTTTAAGTTAATTAAATTCTCGTATTTTTATTTATTGGTTTTAAATATTATTATACCTATATTAAATATATCTATGTTGACATTTGGTTCAGATACATTTATTGATATTGAATTTATTTCAGCGTTATATGCCTATAAATCTTGTATATTTTGGTACTAATGGTTTCACGTGCGTATTCATACAATGTGATAATTTGCTTTCTCAAGCATTTCCCAGAACATATGCATTCCGAATGAATCTGAAGTAGCCATGCAGGTGAGAACAAGATTCGCATGGGATGACGCGATGAATCCTTGGCCATCGCGCTGGTCCTTGGCGCGAATGTGAAGTGTTTCACGGAGGAAGTCCGGCTCAAGGTCGCAGGTCCGCGCGGCTCTGTTGGTCCGGCGTTAGAGCAGTTAGTGTGTAGCTACTCTGAGGTCCGCCGGCGTGTAGTTACCAACGTGAAGCACAGCAGCAATAGTAGAGGGTCGAGGTAGGTTCGCAAACACACTCACTCACACCACACATTCCAGATTATATGCAGAATTAACTAGTTACATTCTCTGGGTAACTTTTGGGGTAACTAAGTTCCAATTTTAGAGTAACTTGTAACTTCATTTTCGTCACTTTTAAAGTTACTTTTAGGTACAATTTAATTTGACAATTATAATTATTTGGTGGAATTTCTCAGTCTTAAAACTCACGATCTATCACTTGAGAGAAAATTCAAACCTAAGTTTTATTTTATTTTACATTTCTCAGACGTATAATATTAAAAAAGTTGAAAAGTATCTTTAAAGTAACTTTTTTTGAGATCAGGTAACTTACAGAGTAACTTGTTCCTTTTCACAAGTAACTTCCTATCGTCAGAACTTTTGTATCTTATGAAGACGAATTGTTTCTAAACTAGTGGGAAATCTGAGAAGAATAGACATTTCAGATTTTTCAATTGAGTATATAGGCAAAAAATTATTACGTTTATGTCATCTAAAAAGGGTGATTAATGGCCGATCTTTCAATAGTCAGCTAAACCAGTAGTTAAGTTTTAAACGGTCATTCGAAGACTGTCATTGGTTGTTGCGTCATATAGTCCTAATTGACTGTTTAAAAGTTAGCACAGTTTTGAAAAACTGGCACTAAAAATTAAGTACAAGTCTTTCAATACTCCGCTATCTTTTAACTGGTGATTATAGTTAGGACTGTATTGTCATGGCAACAACAAATGGCATTCATAGACTGACTGTGTTAACTTAATTGACCACTAGAACGGGGCGGAGTTAACTTTTGTTCGCGTCTCAGCCGCTAGGGGGCAGCTTTGTCGTGGCCCAAGTTCTGCCGGCCAACAAGGATGCCGTAAGATTCCTGCAGCAACTTACGTGGATAAAATCGTTAAAAAAGTTATATTGTTTTAATCAAAGTTATTTTATGAAGTATGTAGGCAAGTAGGAAGGCCATTGGCTACTCAAAGAATGTTATAGTTTGTTGGTGAGTGGATATTATACCGAGATATGGACTTCAGACAAATGTGTTGATTCCTGGCTTTTGCTAGCGCGGGAAGCTGAATATTTCTTACTCTCTACATTTATGTAAGCAATCTATAGGTACCTATACTAAATAGGAATAATTCACTGGTGAACGTTATTTTTATTACGGATGTTTATTATTCACGGATTTATTGACGGTTTGTTGATTATTTCTACATACCTACCTATACCCACCCACTTACCTACAAACAGTTTGTTGGTGGTATTTTTTACTCTTGTAGGTCTAAACTAGAAGTAAGTAAATATTTTCGTCTAGGTATGAAGGTATGAAGGCATTGCACTTGGTAATCACCTATATAGCAGGATGATCAAATGAGTCAAGTTAGGGAATTATGTACATGTATAGGGAATTAAACAAGCAAATAAAACACGGTCGCTTTGCCAACACAGCAAACAGCCGTTCGTTCAATCGAATTCTTATAATTCTCTCTTTTCTCACAGCAATGTTACTAGAAAATCTAAGAAATGTTATTCAGGGAACTTTTGTGCTGATGTTACACCCCGACACAACACATTTCGGTACCATTTTCGCCACTGAAATACGATTTTTGAATCAACCGAACTGACTTCCCTATGTGTTCTAATGGCGCGCGGCGACGAGCTGGCCCACAACCATGTTCCCGCCACTTGGGTCACGTGACTCGTGACGTATCAGGAGGCGGAGCGTTCTAGTGGTTAATTACTGGTTTTTAGCAGAGTATTGAAAAACTGGACCTAAAGCCACTGCTAAAAACTCTCTAACATAATCTAAAAAAAACGACTACAAAAAATTACTACGCTAGTTTTTCATATATTTCTTAATTTTAATGGTTTAAAAGATACAAATGGTTTACAACGATATTTGGGGGGGGGGGGGGGGGAACAAAACCATCGACCAGTTGTTCAATACTGTGCTAAATATGAAACAGTTGATTAAGACTATATTGTCATAGCAACAACCAATGACATTCCTCGTACGACCGTTTAACTGCTATATTATGTAAATATTATGGATTTAATTATATTATGTATCAGTATAAATGTATGTTTTGAGCCTAAAATGTTAGTGATCCTCCATCCTGCTTCAATTCAGTTTGAAATGGTCTAGGCCTTTGTAAATTTCTCCGCGTCAAGAAGTCTGAGCACAATTTCTGATAGGTAAAAGTGAAAATAAACCTATTGTCCCGAGCAAGCTGTCATTCTGCATGGTCATTGAGTCATTTGACGAGGTTCGCTGTTTCACCTTGCACTTGGACATACATGGCTTCATTTGTGGAGTGATTTCAATTTTCTGTCGGAATCGGCCTACAATTTAAATGGGTTATTCATATTTGTGAATTGTGAGAAAATTTAATTCTATGTCCCCACAACTCGACTCAACATTTCCATTTGTAGGATGTAGATTTATCTGCGTGACTTCAAAATTGGATAATTGATCTGCTGAATATTTCATAGAACCTTGAAAGTAACATATTTCTGTGTTATGTACTTTATGAATACGAAATTCTTTCTAAACATTAAAAATACGAATTCCGTTAATCGCAAAACAACCCGTGTGTCCAGGTCAATAATCTACCACTTCATACGACAGCTTCATTGTCAACATTGACTCTGCAGTGAAAGTCAATCCAGTCAAGAGGGTGATCTTCTCAGATTCTCATCTCAACAAGACAGAGAAACAAACTTATACTCATCACATTGTCGTGGGGAACGCGGTGAAAACTGACGGCTGCGTCACATTTTCACAAAATGCGGAGACTATGTCCTAAGCTCATTTTATTCCGCACTTGTTTTCAACTTTGGGAGGTAGTTTTGACCCATAAAAAACACTCCGTGTAAAAAAACAGCCAAGTCTCTTCAACTAAAAAAAATTATGAAATCTTAAAAATTCTGCACTGAAAAGTAGTGATATCAAAAAATGGGCCAAGTCAAAACTTTATTTGAAAATCAAAAAATACTTGGCGCATCGTTTATACATAGTTTAGAAGTATAGACCAGATAGAAAATATACATCAAATATACATAATACATATAGTATACCTGTAATGCCCTAAAAAAAACGATGCGCCAAGTATTTTTTGATTTTCAAATAAAGTTTTGACTTGGCCCATTTTTTGATATCACTACTTTTCAGTGCAGAATTTTTAAGATTTCATAATTTTTTTTAGTTGAAGAGACTTGGCTGTTTTTTTACACGGAGTGTTTTTTATGGGGATATCACTCCTTTTCTTAGTTTATTCATAGAACTTGTGACGTCATATCGATTGAACAATTACTAAATCCTTTAAAAAAAGTCGCCATTGACAATTTGGTTAACTAATGAAATTCTGCGTATGGTACTATATATTTGCTTTAAATGATCTTTCATGAAGAATAGCAAAGGTTTCATTCCTATCAGTCAACCGAGTTCCGAGATATTATGGCAACACTTCGGTTTTCAAAATGGCTGCTGAACTTACTGCACTGCCACATAGAATGTATATCTATAAATGATGTGTATCATTTTAAGCTTTCTGAATATGTATTTATTATATAGGAGGGGATTATAATAATTTTTTAAATTTGAATGACGTCATTTCCGGTCTCATAAATAGGAAAATTCTAGTTTGACTGTTCCTATTCCATAGAGATGACCTTCCGAATCGTTTGGCGCTAGTTTTATACCGATCAGTCAACCAATTTTCTAGATATGACGTTACTTTCGGTTTCAAAATGGCTGCTGAAATCACTGACCCCTTGAATTATAATTTAAACATGATTACATTTTATTATAAGCTGTCTCAAATAGTATATTTATTGTATCAAAATGTAAATTTGTGAGATTTTTAAAATGTGTGACGTCATATCCGGTTTAGGTATGGGAAACTGCAAATATTATTGATGATAATACATAAAGTTGACCGTCTCAATTGTTTAGCGCTGGTTTCGTTCATATCTATTTAGCCGTTATTGAGATATGATGTCACTTCCGGTTTTACAATGGCGGCTTCCGGTTGGTTTTATAATAAGTCAAATGAGATATCAAAAGTACATACGTTACAAAAATATCAAAATAATCGGATCAATCTTTGTTGCCGAAATGCCAATCATGCCAATCGATGTATTTCAAATTTCATGACGTCATTTCCGGTTTCATAAACATAATGTATAGTCTTTTGCTACTGATAATCTATATAGTTGACCGTCTGAATCGTTTGGCGCAAATTTCGTTCCGATCGGTCTAGCCGTTGACGAGATATGACGTCACTTCCGGTTTCAAAATGGCGGCACAAAAAATTCATGGGGTGAAGGTTAAATCAGACGCCAAAAGTGCGCACGTGGTAAAAATGTGAGATCAATCGGTTCAGCCGTTTAGGCTGTGGCCTGTTTACCGGAATTGAATTCCAGGAGACTACTACTACTGAGATTATTATTATTATTATTATTATTATTATTATTATTATTATTATTATTATTATTATTATTATTATTATGAAAACCGCTCTAAAACACGGTTTTCTCAGCCCTCTAGCTCGAAAAGGGCGTAACCTATTGTTCCCAAATTTGGTATATTTTGAAGGGTGGGCCATAGCTCGAAATTGAGATATTTTCCAACAATGTGAGATTCCCCAATTTTAAGATCCAGTAGGCCGAAAATGCCACTTTGATGCCTACAGTAAAAGTGGGTTTGCTCCAGCCTTTATATGAGAGTGTGCGCGCGCCGTACGACTTGGCTGGCGTGGAGCGACCGCTCCACTAGATAAGTATTTTCTGGGAATCCCTTTAAGAAAATTTCATATGTATTTAAAAAAAAAAAATCATTAATTTTATGATACAAAATATAACTAAAAAGAAACCTTACAAGAATAGGAAAGCAAGTTTTATTTTTCATATATTTCATGAAATAAAATATTTCCCAAAGTTGCATAACAGCGGAGTGAGCCTATGGTCGGTGACAGGCAAAGAACCCGCGCTAGCATGGGCCGTACCCACGTTTACGTGGTAATGGTAAACTGGGTTCATCTTTGCCTGTCCCCGACCTTAGAATACAAGTCGACAAAGATTGACTGCCGTTTGCTCAAAAGCATCAATGTTCACTCTTAAGGTGGATTCACACGGCCGTTCGAAACTTCCCAAGTTTGCCGAAGTTCCGAATCGCCGTTCCAAAAACTCCCGTTTGAACTATGAAAGTTTGGAACTCAATCTTCGCATTTCGAATCTTTTCATAGTTCACACAGGAGTTTTTGGAATGGCGATTCGGAACTTCGGCAAACTTGGGAAGTTTGGAACGGCCGTGTGAATCCACCTTTAGAGACGGGGTTTAATTAAAATCGGTGTTTCCATTTTTCAAGCTGTTTCATAATCTTTCGACAAAAACAAAATGGCGACTTAATAACTTGTAAACTTATCATCAATGCAAAACAATTGTGTTTAGGCATTCGTTTGGGGTGACAAATATTGTGCACCAAATCCTCATTTGATTGGTGACATGGCAATGATTCTACTGTTCCAGCTGGTGTTATTTACAAACAGACGGACTGAACAAGTTCGAACCTGCGCGATGCCGGAAGACGCAGTGCGCGTGCGCGATGCTGTCAAGATGTACAGCGGTGGCAAAGACAGGCAACTCGCTCTGGATCATCTGAACATGACTGTACCTAAAGGCTGCATGTGAGTTCACACATTATCAACATTACTTTTGGATACGATTGGAGACAAAATGGGTTGACGAAATGATTTGAAATTTTAACCATGATTAGATAAGACAAACTTAGGGTTATCCCTAGGTAAATTTTTAATTTCTTGCTTTGTTAATTATAGTAATAATTAGTTGATTTTTGGTGAAAAATGGTACATTCTCTTGTTTCGCTGGGTGCCGTATGAAATTTAATGTAACCAAGTGATACTAGCACAAACTGACTCTTTGTCGAAGATTATTGGAAAAATTAATATTCATTCCTGGATTTTAAAGTTTTTAAATATATTGAAGCATTATTTTAATAGAATTTAGGCTCTCACAGTGTTATGGTAGGAATATTGAAGTTAGTGCAATAAACTATTTGAAGTATCCAGGGGATGCATATTGAAGGTCCTATGCTTGTGCAATGACATCCCAAGCTCTGGAACGTTTATATCAATATTTCATACAAACCGAGGGATAATTCTGAAAGCTACTACAATTACGAGTTGACGGCACATAATCTTATTTTCGCCACGTTCTTCCTCGGTACACACTTCTTGTGTTATTTAAATAATTAACAAGAATAAATTGAGTAATTCTTGGAAGCACTGAGAGCCCCTGGTCGTGTGCCCCCCCCCCCCCCCCCCCATACAGGAGCATGTTGATATTTCACGGTCTCAAGGCTCCGCGTGTTGAACAAGGATAGCATTATCATCTCATTGGTGCGAGAGAGATGGAGATATCTTCATGGAGCTCATTAAGAGGAAGGAAGAGACTTGAATGCAACACAGTTTGAGATTGTGACCCTCTCGGTGCCGATGCGAGAAAGTTGGAGTTAATACATTCTAGATACATTTAAAAATTGATATCCAATATTGGAGTGAGAGTATGGAGGCTCGCAGGGCCTGGTTGGGCCCTTGTTTAAGAGGCAAACGGAAGCGAACGGGAATCGCAGGGTTCGTCAGAGCGTTTTTTTGAAATTGTGTCTTCCCTCTTAATAATTTTAAAAAATCAGATAGTAACGACCCATTACAGCCTAATAGACTAAATAATGCCGCACACTGGAGTACTTTATGACCTCTGGTGCAACCTCAAAGTGTTAAATACGATTATTTTCGATTATTTTATTAAAAATATCGTATTTAACACTTTGAGGTCGCACCTGAGGTCATAGTGAACTCCAGTTTGCGGCATTATTTAGTCTATTAGGCTGTAATGGGTCGTTACTATCTGATTTTTAAAAATTATTGTGTGGGAAGACAAAATTTCAAAAAAAACGCTATGACGAACCGTGCGATTCCCGTTCGCTTCCGTTTGCCTCTTAAGACTCGTTGGGGACCTCGCGAGCAGGACTGGCCCCTTGTTTAAAATTATAAATAACAAATAGGTATTATTTTGAAAAATAACAAATTGGTAATAATTAAAGTTCAAACGTAGTAGCAAGAGTATAAATTAATTTTTGATAACATATTAGTGTACATTTTAGTGGACCTTCCTCCTGGAATTTTAAGTTTCCGAATTTCCCCCACTAAAATAGGGTAAAATAGGGTTAAATAGGGGTTCCAATGTTCAAATTCGATTAATATCAATCTCTATGGACTATATATGCTCTTGCTCATCAATCAATGAAACGGAATACTAATCAATGATCCCTTCTCTTGACGCCTCACGCAATCTCTTGTAGACACAACAGCAAGTGTCGGAGGTGTTCGTGGACCATTAATGTTCCCTCATCGACATCCTGGGAGCAATTAACAATCCCGAAATCCGCAGCAATGTAACAAGCGCAACACTATGTTAAATATTACAATCATATTAATTCATGGTCTAAAATGATGTAAAAAAGTGTAGCAGACTAACATTTACCTTCATCGTTTCAAGCTAAAAGGAACGTGTTTGTTTGGATGTTTTTATTTTGCATTATTTTAGTATTATAATGCGCTCGGCGTAACTTTTTGACAAACGAGCTATTTTCCTGTATTTGCCATGCTGTGCATGAGTTGCTGGTCTAGCTACACTCTGGAGTGAAAACAATGATTTAGGTATTTATATTTATTTCATGGTCAATAATGTCATATTCAAATGTACGCTTGATTTGAGACTTGAGCAACAAAGTTAAATTTAGTCCAACTTCATTATAGAGTCGAGATCATTTGAAATATTTCAAAACTAGTTCAACACTGTTCTTGACTGTTTTCTTTAAACATGTAATATTTTTTGTTACAATTTTGTAAAGAGAGTACCTATAAATCAGATGATTTATATTTATTTTTAATATTTTTTAATTATAAAATTACTCCATCCGTACCAAATTGACGAAAATTATTGCCCAAAACGCATAGAAATGCTCCAATAGACCAAAACAGAAATGACTAATGCCATTGCCATCTATATCCGGTTTGGAACTACGTACCATTCCGTGTGTTCCAGTGGTGACAAGAAATATCAATTTAGTTTTAATTCACACTTTTAAATAAACGGAATTCAAAGTTCACCTATCTGTAATTAAATAGTAGTATTCTTGATATCAATACACTATATAAAATGTACTTTGTTAAAATAAATTTAAAAAAGACAAAAACAATTTTTGCGCAGGAATGTCTGTTTTGGTCTATTCACGTATAAATGTAAAAATGTCTCGGGTTTGTGGGCCCGGACCCACATGCCACTGGAAGGAAGCGCTCAAACTTATAGTTCCGCCGGAGCAGTATACTGTAAATGAAAATAATGAAGGGTCCTCAATATTTTGTGCATATTATTTGGAAAACACTTTTTGGACTTTCACTTTTCCAAGGGGGGGGGGGGGGGGGGAGGTTGTAAACCTCTGGGCTGAAGGGACGGTGTGTGACCTCATCAGCAATTTACATACGTCAACGCTCTTTCAGACTTAATAAACTTTAATTTACCTGTTTGTTTGTGTTGATTAGAAACTGTTGTTGGTTATGATTTCATGTTTGAGATCACGCCTAATTGTTTTTCCCGGAATCCGTGTTTCTCGTAATTATAGCGAATGTGAATTCAAGAACCTGAATCTTCAGAGATTATCTCAGACCTTCAGGCAAACAGCAAACAGCTGGCATTTTATCACAATATTGTAAATTGGGGGGGGGGGGGGGGGGGAGTTGTAGCTTAAAAGTTTTTAATATCAATAATAAATTATACATTATATTATATTTGACTTTTAAAAATATTATGCATTCATTTTTTATCTTTTTCCATAAAAAAATTTATGCTTTGAAATAAATTTAAAAAAAAATTGCATTTCCTTCCAATTTTTTTTTTTTTTCTTCCAATTTTTTGAAGTTTAAAAATGCTTTGACAACAGCCCCTGCACTGACTATGCCAGACGCAACTAATAGATGAACATATTATGTCAAGTACAAGGCCATGTTAGGTTATTCTCCTCCTACCTCGCTTGCAATATGCGTTACGTGTCGGTGGCTCACAAATAGTATTACATTATATCCTCAGAATATTTAAGCAGTTCAAATTATTATATAAAATTATAAAAAGGTAGAATTATTTCTTCGTGATTCCAACTTGTATAAAAACAATGTGTGTGCCCCGACTATTAGTAGCAACTCCATCTTTCACATTTCAGTCACGAAACATATTAATTTATCTATACATTTCCATACTCTATTTTATAAAATAAAATACTGTTGGAAGCAGGGTCGCGATATTTATTTATGGTGTTCCTTGTCAAGTCAAGAAATAGCCTCACTATCATCCATTGACATATAAAGGTACTGTGTCATTGCTATCAACAGAAAGTCAGAACTGCCGCTAAACCCTTTCAAGTCCCTATAATTTCATCCGGAATCATTTCAATGGCATGAGCGTGCTGTTCCACCGGCCTCTTCAGAATCACATTACAATAATACATGTTAATTACATAACATTAGCACTCAGAGACATGGAATTATAGAGTACAAAGAAGCTAAAATACTTTGTTGGATGCTAGGTACAGACAAACAAAATTAATTAAAATTTAATAAAATTATACCTTCTGGATATTACTTTTAATCATGAAATTATAAAGAGTGAAAATTCGATCTATGAAAAGGGTTACTTAAAATCCAATAATAAAAACATGACTGGCAATGAAATGATCGTAAATAAATAGACAAGGCATTGGTGAATGTTCTTCTGCCCTCGAAGTCATTGACATTGACATCACTGATGAGAACTATTAGGTATATCAGATGACAGAGCCCTCGCCCGGCAATGAGATGTCCCCAGTTTGAGCCCAGTTCGGCACTGTCTCTATATCAAGCTGTTAAATCATTCCCAAAACGTCATACAAAATTAACATTATATAGGTATATAAACTGTTTTAATTTCAAAACTGATCATATTTTTTTTCACTGATGGTGATCATTGTGGCAGGAAAACAGAACTGTTATCTTCCGTATGTCATAAAAATTAATATAATTGTGTGAGTTATTTTATTTATTTATTATTTATTTTATTTTATTTTATATTTCTTACAAAGGAGTAAGGACAATTTTATGGACATCGCAAACACAAGGCTTAAATGTTTTTCCACAAAATGTATATGTAAAGTCAGAATCTAAAACATTACAAACAACAACAATAATCAATTACACATGAAGACAAAAAAGTCATACATTTGTCAATAAAATAATTTTACCAACAAGCCTATTCAAAATCACCTTTAAATATGTAATCTACAAAATCCGTTACTTAATTCACTTTATTGACTTCAAATAGCGTGAGATGTTATTGCCGTTCGTTATTCAAAGTGAATTCATTTTTTATTCGATAAAAACATATTCTCTCAGGCCCGACAAAAAGCAACCGTACATTATGAAGGGTAAACTACTTTCTTCAGCATCTGTAATTGCCGGGCCCAACTGGTTCTTACATTTGACTTCCAAGGATTTGATCATCAAGGACTCTGAATACGTGAAGCATGTGACAATGATGACGTAAAACAAACAGTTGATATGTCGACATTTTACAAGCAGAATCCACCAACTAATAACTCATTTCCTTTGCCGCTTGTTGCAGGCACGTTTTTGGATACGTGGAGACGAAATGGGTTGACGAAATGATTGGAAATTTTAATCATGATTAAATAAAAGTCAAACTTAGGGTTATCACCGAGTACATTTTAATTTTTTTGCTTTGTTAATTATAAATAATTAGTTGATTTTTGGTGAAAAATTGTATATTTACTTGTCTCGCGGGGTGCCGTATGAAATTTAATTTTAAGAATGTGCCAAGTGAAAACCCTTAAATTTTGTCTAATCATGATTAAAATTTGAGATCAATTAGTTAACGGGTTTGGTCTCCAATCGTATAGGAAATTTCATAGTTTTGCGCTGTTTTGTTGAATAACCGAACAAGGCACGAAGCAAAAATGAAAAAGTGCTACCGGCTATACAATGTCTATGGTGCTACTAATAAACAATCAGACTGATCATGTGAACATCCTATCAAAGTTACACCCACTTATGAAACAATTTGTCTCCACCTTAAATTGTAAGTATCACCTTAATGTTGTTTATGACAACCTTGAAGAATAGGCAATAATGGAGGGTTGGAAGGAGGCGGTTGTGGCCTGTTAGTAAGAAACCTTCACATCATTTGCCCCTCGACTGAGGGAAAGAATGAATCCCCTCAGTCAGGAAGGACGGCCGCGGTGAACGAACCCGGATCTCCCTAATGAGCCGGACTACGTCACTACCACCTGAGCCAACGCACGACTCAATGCTTATTTGCAATCCTCTTATAATTAAGAGGAAGGACGAACCTCAAAAGAACCGTTTTTTAAATTGTGAAATCGTTCAAATGAACAATAAATGAATTTACAATGTTGCAGAGAGAGAATTGCTATTTATTTATCGTTAAGCGAAATCTACTGATTTTTACCAAAAATCAAGCAATTGTTAATAATCAACAACAAAATAAAATACAAATGTATCGAGTAACAAGTTCCAATCGTTCCCCAACGTTGTGTCTTCAACAAGCAGTAAACTCTCCCGCGCTTGCATCATCTGTATGGTTCGAACTCGGCCAGCAGTGGGCCAGGCTCGAGGCAAAACACTGGCACTTGTTTCACATAGTCATTATTACACATAGTTTCCTGCTGGATATTCCGAGCGATCGAAACTATTTGTAAAAACTATCGCCAACTCGTTCGCCTTGGTTGGTTCGGACCAGCCCACGTCATCGTCGATGATGAATTATTATCATTTGTCGGTTGAAAACTGCGAGTAAAAAGCGAGAAGTTGGTTTGCAGACACGAGATCTCTCAAGGTGGCTGTAAGCAGACTGTCTGATGTATCATGGTGGCCGTGCATTGCGTTCAGTGACGTCACTTGATTGCACTCTTCACGAGATATTGTTCTAATCGACTCATATCAACATATCTCATATCAAGGTGGCTGTAAGCAGACTGTCTGATGTATCATGGTGGCCGTGCATTGCGTTCAGTGACGTCACTTGATTGCACTCTTCACGAGATATTGTTCTAATCGACTCATATCAACATATCTCATATCAAGGTGGCTGTAAGCAGACTGTCTGATGTATCATGGTGGCCGTGCATTGCGTTCAGTGACGTCACTCGATTGCACTCTTCACGAGATATTGTTCTAATCGACTCATATCAACAGAGTCTTTCAATACTCTGCTAACATTTAAACGGTTAATAAGGATTGTATTGTCATGGCAACAACAAATGACATTCCTAGAATGACTGTGTAACTTAATTACTAGTTTTAGTAAAGTATTGAAAAACTGGACCT
The DNA here is from genome assembly GCA_934045905.1 of Leuctra nigra. Taxonomy (NCBI): domain Eukaryota; kingdom Metazoa; phylum Arthropoda; class Insecta; order Plecoptera; family Leuctridae; genus Leuctra; species Leuctra nigra. The sequence goes on from OW203767.1 coordinate 1,042,599, forward strand.
TAATACGGCAAGAAAGAATGGTCAACGTGTATAAATTTTCGAGATCACTTCAGAGTTACGATTTTTTCTTAATTTTCACATTGCAACCAAACAGAATTTGACATTCTGCTACTTTCACGCCATTAGATTTCTTAAAAACTAATATCCTGTATCAGTTGCTGTATTTTATTTTTACATATTCAATATTATATTCGTTATATATAATATATCGATATATTCGTAGGTGTTTTTAAACCGAGCTATGAAGGATTTACCGATTTATTTCGACGTATTACTTGATGAAAAGTGTAGTTTATCATTTAAAATTGTGTGTATTTCTTTGCAAATTTGTGGAAAATCTAAGAAGACCGTGTATCGCTAGTTTCTTCTAAAATCTGCATTAATTAAAGCCAAAAAAAATATAATTTTATCGAGGGTAATAAACTAATATAAAAAATGAATAATTTGTAATATGAATTGAAAAGAAGAAATGTAAACGCTGAGATTTTTTTAAACCAATAAATGGGTTTGTATAGAATAATGTTTAAACAAACTCCTATGAAGTGAATGCTATTGGATATCACTTGACCTTCATGACGACGCGACGGCTAGACGGCGGAAGGCGTCGTTTTACTTTTCAGGAAAAGAGGGGTTCCCTTCAAGTAGCCACTGCCTGATATGACAACTTAAAATAATTCGGATTGGACTGAGGTGATCTGCTATGCATAGCTGCAACGGATATGGTTTGTTGGGCGCCACTGACAGTGTCTTGTGTTGCAGCTATGGTTTGTTGGGCGCCACTGACAGTGTCTTGTGTTGCAGCTATGGTTTGTTGGGCGCCACTGACAGTGTCTTGTGTTGCAGCTATGGTTTGTTGGGCGCCACTGACAGTGTCTTGTGTTGCAGCTATGGTTTGTTGGGCGCCACTGACAGTGTCTTGTGTTGCAGCTATGGTTTGTTGGGCGCCACTGACAGTGTCTTGTGTTGCAGCTATGGTTTGTTGGGCGCCACTGACAGTGTCTTGTGTTGCAGCTATGGTTTGTTGGGCGCCACTGACAGTGTCTTGTGTTGCAGCTATGGTTTGTTGGGCGCCACTGACAGTGTCTTGTGTTGCAGCTATGGTTTGTTGGGCGCCACTGACAGTGTCTTGTGTTGCAGCTATGGTTTGTTGGGCGCCACTGACAGTGTCTTGTGTTGCAGCTATGGTTTGTTGGGCGCCACTGACAGTGTCTTGTGTTGCAGCTATGGTTTGTTGGGCGCCAGCGGCTGCGGGAAGACCACGCTGTTGAGTTGTATCGCTGGAAGACTGAAACTCAACGAGGGGGAGCTCACAGTGCTCGGCGGCGTACCGGGCACCATGGGTCGCCGTATTGGATACATGCCTCAGGTATAAAGTGGCTAATTACACTTAACAGATTTGAGTTATGACTTTGAGCAACGAACCTATGTCCTATGAAATGATGACAAGTGCCGTACCAACATAGGCGTGCGCACGGGGGGGGGGGGGGGGGCCGGGGGGCCTTGGCCCCCCCTAATGGATCAGTCTCAACTAAAAAATTATAAAATGTGGTGCTCATAGTGTCAAATTTTTGTTTTAAAAGGGTTAAAACAAAAAAATCTCCCTGCGGGGCATACTGGAGTTGCTCAAATCACTGGAATGAAGTACTAGGTTGATCCAAAACACAATAGTATTTTTAAGAAAATACCACGAAAATAATGCCTAAGTACCTTCCAGAAACATGGTTTTCTCATGAAACGCTTTGTTTTTGACCTAAAAATTTATTTTGCTTACAGCAAGCACTTTTAACTTTCTACTAAAATATTATTTGGAAATTCAAAGGGCCATGCTATGTTCAAAACTCTTAAAAATCCATCAAATCCACTAAAGGATCACAATTTTTCTCCGGGGCTTAGCCCCGGACTCACATCTTCTGGGGGCTCTTACCAAACTACCCTTTGTCATAAGTAAGAGATTTGGCTCCCAAACGTCTCAAAATTGATTTTGAAGTGCCAGAAAACCGAAAAACGCCCTGCGGGGCAAGGTGGGGGGCACGCCCCCCACACCCCCCTTAACGCGTGGAAATTCTTTCTCCCCTTGGCGTTAATCCTGCCGGCGCCCATCTTGGCCCCCCCTAGTAATTTCTCCTGCGCACGCCTATGCGTACCAACCCAAAGTACGGAATACCAAATAATTGCAAGAAGTTGAGTAATCATCTTCCATAATATACTACTTGCTACTTAGTAATAACCGTAATCATAGCGATATGGATGTAAATTGAAAAATTGCAATTCAGTATTGACATTCGCAAAAGTGGTATGCACCAAACATAGAACCTCTCCTTGCAACTTCCGATCGGTTGTTGTCTACAGAATGAAACTGGTCGTCAAGATGTTCTTCTTATCTTGTATTGTGAAATGTACGTCTTAGGAAGTGGCGCTGATCGTGGAGTTCACCGTCAAGGGCGCCATCTACTACTTCGGCTGGCTGTTCGGGCTGACCAACTCGGAGGTGGCCGAGAGGTTCCGGTTCCTGTCCAAGCTGCTGCAACTGCCGCCAGGTGGCCAACACGTGCGCGAACTCAGGTAGACACTTAAGAGGCAAACGGAAGCGAACGGGAATCGCACGGTTCGTCAGAGCGTTTTTTTGAAATTTTGTCTTCCCACTGAATAATTTTAAAAAATCAGATAGTAACGACCCATGACAGCATAATAGACTAAATAATGCCGCAAACTGCAATGCTTTATGACCTCTGGTGCGACCTCAAAGTGTTAAATACGATTTTTTAACTAAAAATATCGTATTTAACACTTTGAGGTCGTACCAGAGGTCATAATGAACTCCAGTGTGCGGCATTATTTAGTCTATTATGCTGTAATGGGTCGTTACTATCTGATTTTTTTAAATTATTTAGTGGGAAGACAAAATTTCAAAAAAACGCTCTGACGAACCGTGCGATTCCCGCTCGCTTACGTTTGCCTCTTAACATGAAAATATATTTGGTAAACGCTCCTTCTCCCTGTCCATGCATTGACGTTAGTTAATAGGCTCCTCCCTCTCGACCCGTAAACGAATATTTTTTTCTGGCAAAGACTTCGTAAATGGGAGATTTTTTATGTAATATTCCAGTTTTAAAATTGTTTTTTTTTTAATTTTTTTATTTGAGGTTAAACATATACAAATATTACGAACTTTGCCCTGCTAAGCTATAAAATAAATTAAGCTTATTAGCAGGAGTACTACACAATACACAATACACATAAAACATATACATCAAATCAATAATCATCATATTTATTATAAAACTAAAACTTAACTAAAACTTATGCTGAAAACTCATACTCATCAAACTCATAATAAAACTAAAACTAAACTAAAACTTATGCTGAAAAGAAAAGAAATCTAGATAAACAATACACAAAATATTCTACAAAAAAAGAAGAAAACATATTGAAATACAAAAGAGAGATATGTCTCAGGTTATAAAAAAAAATTAGGCTTAATTTATCATGACTAATTTTTTATTATTTTTTGACTAATGACTAATTTAAGTGAAATAAATTGTTGATTCAACTAGATTTTGTTTTCAAATGTAATTCTCGATAGTTCTGGGATGAAATTGGGGTCGTGAAAACCCTCTAGAGTAAAAAATGTTCGATTCCCTAATTCGAAATAAAGCATATTTACAGTTAATATATCCTTCATTTTACTGATGCAATAGCTGTCAGAACACAGTATGTATACTACACTTCTAAATCAGAGTTCTATTTGTATTAATAAGTAAGTTACTCGAGTTTTTGTCACAGTCAATTTACGTCCCATTTACGAAGTCTTTGCCAGACAAATTCTCGCGGCCCGGATTCACAAAGCTTTTCCCCGGGGGAATTGATGGTTGATGGAGGGAAACTTTGGTGTTTCTTATAAACAGTGAAAGAAGGGATTTTATGTTAAAACCCCCCGAGGCAAAGCTTTGTGAATCCAGACCCTGGTATCACTGCTGGCAAACCCTGCTTATAGGTACGAGAAAGCATCCACAATTTGGCGAATACCTATACATTTATATAATATAACTTAAAATACTGATGAGTACTTTAATTATCTCTAGAAGTCCTGAAGTTAGGTCAGGGAATGAAAATATATATATGTCCCGAATACCCATTCTTATCCAGTCAATAGACTCTCAACTTGAAACGAAGAATTTTCAATAATTTTCGTTTGTCTTCCATCCTCGAGCCTTGCTCTTCCATCTTGATATGAGATAAGGGAGATGCTTCAATCTCTCTTCTTCACATGTCGCCCGCCATCTTGACCGTGTGGTTCCTGTTTCAGCGGCGGGCAACAGAGACGCTTGTCCTTGGCCGTGGCTTTGGTTCACGACTCAGACCTTCTCATCCTGGACGAACCCACAGTCGGTCTGGATCCGCTGCTCAGACAGAGGTACTCTAACTTACATACACACGTAATGGACATCCATGGGGCGGGGGGACATGGACGTCCGCAGGATTTATGCCAGTGTACCTAAAACCACTTTCAGACCTTCCGCAGTGTGGGAAGGTCCACTACGGCTGGCTCATGGTCTATCTTATTTGAAATAATGTGGATTGATATGAGAGGAAACGTGGATGTTGCACAAGTGACTGGATTTAGTGAGAATGATTGGGCCAATGTTTTGTAATGAGAATTATAAATCCAAAACAATTAAGTTGTTAATAAAATTGTATCGATAATTGCATTTTCAATACATTATGAAATAAGCCAAGATCGTGTACACATTCCGTGATGAAAGTATCTTCATTTTGTATTCATGCGAAATGTCCTTGGAAACAACATATTTGTGATGACGTAGAAATTAGAATTAACATATTGTTTAAAAGATGATTACGTGACTATTTGATTGGTTCAATAGTAATTACGTATGGATCTTAGACAGGTCTAAGTTAAGGATTTAGACCTCTAGAATGCTATTCCTTTTCCCTGGCACAGATTGACCATGTCTCTTGCAACGGGTTCCGAACAGTTCCAAGGATTATTCTCAAACCTCATTCTCCCCATCCTCGCAATATTAGATACAAAAGTCGGATTCAATTCTCTAAAAGCTGTCAGGTTGAACGACGTGAACTTATTCGAATCAAGAACTAATTCCCGGAGTTTCGTCAAACCTTCAAGCGGAACATCCTCAAACCGACTAATTTCGTTGATCGATAAACGTAGTGACAACACATGCTTCAAGTTCGCGAAATAATCAACGGGAATTGATTGTATCTTGCCATCATTCAGACTGAGTATTTCTAGAGATGGAATGTTCAAAGGATAGTTTGCCAGATTGGCCAGGTTATTCCCTGACAGGTTCAAGATCTGGAGTTGTGTGTTGGTCTGGAATAACGCTGGAGGCAGACTCTGAAGATTATTATAACCGAGGTACAAAGTATACAATTGAGTCAACTCAGTGAAGGCTCCAGGACTAATACTCTCAATCCTGTTGTAATCCAAATAAAGGCGCTCCAACTGAACCAAACCCTTGAATGTGTTGTCATTCAGAACTGCGATCTGGTTATGCGATAAGTGCAGACTCTTCAGTTTCCTCTGATTCTCAAACATATTATCAGCTATAGAAGCAATGTTGTTGTTGCTAAAAATTAAACGAGTCAGATTGTGCAAGTTCTTGAAAGTGTCAGCAGCTACTGACGCTATCTGGTTGTCTTCCAATAAAATCCACAACAAGCGCTCCAAACCTAAGAATGAGCTTGAACTGATCGCGGAGAGATTATTGGACTTGAATGAGAGTCTTGTTAATCTTGGCAAGGAAGTGAAAAGTTCTGGATCGATTGTGGATATGTTGCAACGGATTAGTTCTATCCACCACGTGGTCTGGAACGCCGTGTGGTTGAAGTCTCTACTTGTGAGTTGCACATCCGGACTGTCTTCTAGCGTAAACACTGCAACTCCTGAAGATTCTGTTGGAAGCAGCGGAGTGATGAAGGCGTAGGACTTAACATGTCTGCAGTGGACTAACCAGCGACTCAAGCTGCATTCCGGCTCCGTGTTTCCCTCCTGGCAATGTGACGCGTGCAAGCCGAGGAGAGCCACCAGGAGGCGCAAGAACAACCAGCCTGGAATCAGGACGATTTGTTAAGGTGGCGCGATTTTTTCTCTCACTTGTCTACAAAGTTTTGAAACTTTCAATATTCGTTCGGTATTGTATCATCCTCAAATTATATCGAAAATTAGATGGGGTACCTGAACTAAATTCTGAGATGTTCACAATTGAAGTTTTACTTCTGTCCTCTACTATAACATTGGAAGTGGTATAAAAGGAGTATTTAAATTTTTTCCTCTCAATTTAAACTATGTTTCCACATTGAGAATTTTGCCAAAAACTAAAATAAGGTAGAATACATATAAAGGAACACAATTTTCTCAATGAAATATAACCAAGCTGAACTATTTGAAGATATTCATCAATATGTTAGTAATACTTTTTTGATATTGCCATGAGAGCAATACAAATATATTGTTCAAAGATAAAACATTGACTGACAAATTAACTAGATTTTCATGATCTAGTGGAGCGGTCGCTCCACCCAGCCAAGTCGTACCGTACACTCACAGTCACTCAACATACCGCAAATGCCGATATAAACTGAGGAGCAGACCAACCACTTTTACTGTAAGCAACAACATGGCATTTTCGGCCTACTGGATCTCAAAATTGGAAAATCTCTCATTGTTGCAAAATATCTTAATTTCGAGCTATGGCCCACCCCACACCATGTACCAAATTTGTGAACAACAGGTTATGCCATTTGCGAGCTAGAGGGCCGTGAAAACAGTGAAATTACACCCCTTCTATCTGATGATGATGATGATGATGATTCTGATGATATCAGGCGACCCTGTTGACAGGGCCACAGCCTAAACGGCTGAACCGATCGATCTGAAATTTTAACCACATGTGCACTTTTGGCGTCTGATGATACCTTGCCCTTACGATTTTTTGTGCCGCCATTTTGAAACCGAAAGTGACGTCATATCTCAAAAACAAATAGGCCGATCGGGACGAAACTAGCGCCAAACGATTCGGACGGTCATCTATATAAAATATCAATAGTCGAAATAGAATGCACTATTACCGAAACCGGAAATGACGTCATAAAATTGCAAAATCTTACTAAAATCATCTCTTATAACAATAACTACATATTCAGAAGGTTTATAATGTCACATAACATTACAGATACAAATTTTAGGTGGCAGTGATGTCAGCCGACATTTGGAAAACCGAAAGTGATGCCATAATTCGAGAACGGCTGGACCGATTGGAACGAAACTTTCGCTATACTTCATAGCATATTATTTATAGCATATACATAGTAACAAGCACAACTTTTCTCAGCAACCAAATCACAAAGGCGTATTTTTTTAAGGGAATTATAGTCTTTGGTGCCACAATATAATATTACAAGTTGTAAGAATAAACTGAAAAAAGAAGTGATATCCCCATAAAAAACACTCCGTGTAAAAATACCAGCCAAGTCTCTTCAACTAAAAAAATTGAAGAAATCTAAAAATTCAGCACTGAAAAGTAGTGATATCAAAAAATTGGCCAAGTCAAAATTTTTCAAAAAATACTTGGCGCATCGTTTTTTTTTGTGCATTATAGATATATTATAAGTATAGATAAGTATATTTGATTACGGCCAACTTCTATACTATTTATAATTCACGATGCGCAAAGTATTTTTTGAAAAATTTTGACTAAGCCAATTTTTTGATATCACTACTTTTCAGTGCTGAATTTTTAGATTTCTTCAATTTTTTTAGTTGAAGAGACTTGGCTGGTATTTTTACACGGAGTGTTTTTTATGGATAAACATTACTAAAACGATTGCAACATTCATTATATCCACAAAACTTCACACATTCCCAAATTCGAAGTAATCACTTCTCATTGACTTGTATCGAGGTCGATGTTTACATCCTCGACAGAAAGCGCTGTGACTTTGCTTTTGTTATGACGATTTCGTTTCATCGTGAACCAGGGTTTGAGATAAACCCGCGCCGTCTCTTCATGTTGTAGTAAGTCAACTATTTGAATATGTTTTGGAGTACCTGGTCTAATTTGTTAGTACCTAAACAAATATCATCATTCTTTATTTACGGGATTTTTTTTAAATTCTCAATTTATTTAAATAATGACGCAAATAGTAAACATTTTAATCTTTAAAATGTGTTGCATGTTCCATATAATAATTTACATTATTTTATCTTCTGTCAATGAAAATGTTTTATGATTTCTGCGATGATTTATGATTGTTTTATGAGTTTTCATTTAAATGTCTACAAAAGTTAAGTGAATACAGCATGAGGCCTCACATTTAAATATAGTAAACCTTGTATATGAATCACTACTTTTACAAAAGGTACGTCAAATTACCCTAACTTATAACTTAAATATGACATGTCAAAGGTGCAAATCTAATGGCTGCCAACGGAGAAAAGTACAGTTAATAGAAGTTCGTACTAAACTGAACTAGTATTTGCACAGATATCGCAAATAAACCATTATTCACGAAACTATCTCGTTTATTTTCATACATTTTGTAGATTTTAATACTGCAGTGGGATAAAAGATTTTAAAAAAGATTCCAGGTTTGATAATTAATCTCCCCACAATATGGCATCTCATAGAGTCCATCTTGAACGCAACAGTGAATACAAATCATGTGAGAACTGTTTCGTCGTCTTTCTCTAACACTTATCTGTTTAGAAAGCTGCTGCCTGTGAAATGTAATTGTGGTTCATCTTACCTTGTTTGTTGGAGACCATCTCTGAATCTTCGCGCTATGAAGTGACTGAGTTCGCTCATGCGCCTTGCATTTAATATCACTTGTAGAGGTCACGAGGTCAGTACATGACGCGCATTGCACTTTTATAACATACTATTATTGATGCATATTCCAACCAGAATATCTTTTGATGCAATCACACGATTTAAAATCAGGTTTCAAATTCAAAATTAACAATAAAAAATATCAAAAAATGTAGTATACATTTTTTTTGTAGTATATATTTTTTTGTGACCTTGAACGGAAAAAGTAGCCAAATTTGGGGAAATTTTGGAAACGGAGTAACTCACGAACGAATAAATATTTTTCAACACTCTTTGCAGGAAATTAATTCTATGACAATGTCGACAAATTTTAATTCCCATAGTTTTTGTGTAACCTTGAACTAAGAAGTTGATGTTCCCACAAAACGGGGCGAGTGGGCAAAAACTCCCCCCACTAGGCGGTGTTTCGAAAACTATTATCTTTTAGATTGAGCATTATAATTTCAGTAAAACGTAACTAGTTGTAACTTTCTCGGTTGGTTTGGTAGCTTTGGGGGCGGTTTTAGGTGTAATTTTGGATTTATTTTTAAAAATTCATAATTCGTCAATCGATGAAGTAGAGCATGAAAACCAACAAGTTTTAATTGTTTTGATATGTTTTTCAAATTTTCATGTATTAACACTACTTTTCAAAAATATGTGAAAAGGTCAACATTTTGACCACGGGGGGGTAACGCTTTTTAAAAATGAACATAAGGGTGTATAATTAGGCCCATTTACGAATAACTTATCAGAGATATGACGATACATTATCGTTTGTCACAATTTTGTACATCGTCTCAAGAATACCCCAAATTATACCTCCTTACACCCCCACAACCCAGGCGACACAGGGCAGTCGAGGCACATGCTGGGAAGGTAACCAGCTAATAGGCCACGACCGCGTCCTTCCCACCTACCATCCTTACCTAATCTTCACCATCATCTCCCAATCATTCATCCGTCGCCATTAGCCTCGCTGCAGAACAGTGCGACGTTAAACCCCAATTAAAAAAGCATGCATACGCGACCACATATCTCACCACATCGTAATCTTAGTCCCATTTGACATTTAAATACGGCTATTGAAATAATAACTAACACTTATTCTGTGCACGCGGCAAGCGTTGAAGATATATTCAATCTCGACTTCTCTATGAAACCTTGATAATGTAATTGAAATTAGTTTCATATTTTCCGCTTATTATTTCATAGTCGATGGGTTTGTACCTGCGTCTGCATGAGCCAAGAACATTGCGTATTTTTTGTCTGCAGTGCAAATGATGTGGGTACTTGACCTTGGGTAGACAAGTGAGGTCATCCAGTTACAATGGCACCAGGTTTAGGTACTCGCGTCATAACATATCGCTTGCATTTAGTCTCCTGCATCATGGACCATTATACGACGCAACCGGACTTGCAGTAAAGAAATCTTATATACTTTTCAAGTCCTAGGCTGGATTTACAAATCCTTAAGACGGCTGGGTAGTGAGTTTGACCTTGAAGAGTTTTTTAATCGATTTTTATCAATATCTTTTTCCAGTGTAATTGTTAACAAAATAGGGCTATGGACGTGAATTCAGAACAGTTCAATGAAAACAATTTCATAACTTGGAATAAGTTATTAGTTTTATTTTGTCCAACAGTTCCAAGTTATGAAATTGTTTTCATTGAACTGTTCTGAATTCACGTCCATAGCCCTATTTTGTTAACAATTACGCTGGAAAAAGATATTGATAAAAATCGATTAAAAAACTCGTCAAAAGATAATACAACAGATCGTACGAGTTAGCAGACATTTTGTGAATCTGGCTCCAGGTTTTTGACAGGCGCGATTCTAGGACGAATAATGTGGGTGGGCAGACGAAATTTTGTGAAAAACACAACTCGCGGTGGGTTTGGGGGGCAAGACCCCCCAATTGCTCCGCAGGGATGTTTTGAAAATTTGATGATCCTAGAAGCGTTTTTTAGTGTTTTCGGAATATATTTTCCTGCATTACACATTAAATATAAACAGCCACATAACCTAGCTTAGGGAGGAAAATACTCAACTTTTGGTTGTAGGCTATACTTCAAAATATAATTTGTAGTTTTTAACCACATTTCTATATAATTTGGTTGTAAATTGACTTTTTAATACATACCTAATTATAAGCATGAAGATAACATTCTGGGTGGACGACTGCCACCCAGCCACCCCCTAGATCTAGAACCGTGCCTTGGTTTTTCATGTAATTTCTCAACAAGATGAATTAGCACAAGGCAGTTAGTCCAGGTGTTGAGCTTGTGTTTTGTTATTATGCTAATATCAATCATGTTCCGACCTTCAACTATCAAAACCGAATGAGCTGTTTGGATTCTCATGAACAAGTGAAGTGCTGAACTGCTGGTGTTTGGATTCTCATGAACAAGTGAAGTGCTGAACTGCTGATGTTTGGATTCTCATGAACAAGTGAAGTGCTGAAGTGCTGATGTTTGGATTCTCATGAACATGTGAAGTGCTGAAGTGCTGGTGTTTGGATTCTCATGAACAAGTGAAGTGCTGAACTGCTGATGTTTGGATTCTCATGAACAAGTGAAGTGCTGGTGTTTGGATTCTCATGAACAAGTGAAGTGCTTAACTGCTGATGTTTGGATTCTCATGAACAAGTGAAGTGATGAACTGCTGGTGTTTGGATTCTCATGAACAAGTGAAGTGCTGAACTGCTGGTGTTTGGATCCTCATGAACAAGTGAAGTGCTGAACTGCTGATGTTTGGATTCTCATGAACAAGTGAAGTGCTGAAGTGCTGGTGTTTGGATTCTCATGAACAAGTGAAGTGCTGAAGTGCTGGTGTTTGGATTCTCATGAACAAGTGAAGTGCTGAACTGCTGATGTTTGGATTCTCATGAACAAGTGAAGTGCTGAAGTGCTGGTGTTTGGATTCTCATGAACAAGTGAAGTGCTGAACTGCTGGTGTTTGGATTCTCATGAACAAGTGAAGTGCTGAACTGCTGATGTTTGGATTCTCATGAACAAGTGAAGTGCTGAACTGCTGGTGTTTGGATTCTCATGAACAAGTGAAGTGCTTAACTGCTGATGTTTGGATTCTCATGAACAAGTGAAGTGCTGAACTGCTGATGTTTGGATTCTCATGAACAAGTGAAGTGCTGAACTGCTGATGTTTGGATTCTCATGAACAAGTGAAGTGCTGAACTGCTGGTGTTTGGATTCTCATGAACAAGTGAAGTGCTGAACTGCTGGTGTTTGGATTCTCATGAACAAGTGAAGTGCTGAACTGCTGATGTTTGGATTCTCATGAACAAGTGAAGTGCTGAACTGCTGATGTTTGGATTCTCATGAACAAGTGAAGTGCTGAACTGCTGATGTTTGGATTCTCATGAACAAGTGAAGTGCTGAACTGCTGGTGTTTAGATTCTCATGAACAAGTGAAGTGCTGAACTGCTGGTGTTTGGATTCTCATGAACAAGTGAAGTGCTGAACTGCTGATGTTTGGATTCTCATGAACAAGTGAAGTGCTGAAGTGCTGATGTTTGGATTCTCATGAACAAGTGAAGTGCTGAACTGCTGGTGTTTAGATTCTCATGAACAAGTGAAGTGCTGAAGTGCTGATGTTTGGATCCTCATGAACAAGTGAAGTGCTGAACTGCTGGTGTTTGGATTCTCATGAACAAGTGAAGTGCTGAACTGCTGATGTTTGGATTCTCATGAACAAGTGAAGTGCTGAAGTGCTGATGTTTGGATTCTCATGAACAAGTGAAGTGCTGAACTGCTGATGTTTGGATTCTCATGAACAAGTGAAGTGCTGAACTGCTGGTGTTTGGATTCTCATGAACAAGTGAAGTGCTGAACTGCTGATGTTTGGATTCTCATGAACAAGTGAAGTGCTGAAGTGCTGATGTTTGGATTCTCATGAACAAGTGAAGTGCTGAACTGCTGGTGTTTGGATTCTCATGAACAAGTGAAGTGCTGAAGTGCTGATGTTTGGATCCTCATGAACAAGTGAAGTGCTGAACTGCTGATGTTTGGATTCTCATGAACAAGTGAAGTGCTTAACTGCTGGTGTTTGGATTCTCATGAACAAGTGAAGTGCTGAACTGCTGGTGTTTAGATTCTCATGAACAAGTGAAGTGCTGAACTGCTGGTGTTTAGATTCTCATGAACAAGTGAAGTGCTGAAGTGCTGGTGTTTGGATTCTCATGAACAAGTGAAGTGCTGAACTGCTGATGTTTGGATTCTCATGAACAAGTGAAGTGCTGAAGTGCTGATGTTTGGATTCTCATGAACAAGTGAAGTGCTGAACTGCTGGTGTTTGGATTCTCATGAACAAGTGAAGTGCTGAACTGCTGATGTTTGGATTCTCATGAACAAGTGAAGTGCTGAACTGCTGATGTTTGGATTCTCATGAACAAGTGAAGTGCTGAAGTGCTGATGTTTGGATTCTCATGAACAAGTGAAGTGCTGAAGTGCTGATGTTTGGATTCTCATGAACAAGTGAAGTGCTGAACTGCTGGTGTTTGGATTCTCATGAACAAGTGAAGTGCTGAAGTGCTGATGTTTGGATCACATGAACAAGTGAAGTGCTGAACTGCTGATGTTTGGATTCTCATGAACAAGTGAAGTGCTTAACTGCTGATGTTTGGATTCTCATGAACAAGTGAAGTGCTGAACTGCTGGTGTTTGGATTCTCATGAACAAGTGAAGTGCTTAACTGCTGATGTTGTTTCAGCATCTGGGACTATCTGGTGGACGAGATATCACGTGACAGGAACAAGACGGTCATCATCACCACCCACTACATCGAGGAGGCGAGACAGGCGCACAAGGTGAGTCCCGGGGGGGAGGGGAGGGGGGGGGGGGGGGGTAGGGGGGGTCAGAGATATAATGATCAGAGCGAAATAAGAATAAGAAATACACATTATCACCATATTGGAAAAAATTAAGTAAGAATCCTGTTTCACTTTCTTTGCCATTTTCTTTAATTTTTCCAAAGTGGAGATCATGTTTTATTTTATTTTGAAGTATATTCTTTGTTATTCTTTGTATATCTTTGAACATTATACGTAGATTTGCTAATTTTTAATTTGTTGTTTTCAATCTGTTCGTTATTAAACGAGAATACCTGATGAAGTATAGGACAGTGAGATCTGGACGAAACGCTGTATTTTTTAAATAAAAGAATTGAGAAAGTCCAATCAAATGTATTCTAATGAATTGAAGAACTAATCTCATGAGCTGATCGTCTACATTCTCACGTCTAGATCGGGCTGATGCGTGAAGGCACGCTATTGGCCGAGACGTCTCCCAGCCGACTGATCGCCCAGCACAACTGCAGCAACTTGGAGGACGTGTTCCTGATCCTCAGCAGACGACAGGGAGCGGGAGAGTCCTTCAGGAACCGCATCCAGAACGTGGGACAAGACGTAAGAGTACTCCCATCTGGCCGAGATGTTCTTAGGAGGCGAAATATCGTCTTTCTTCAGAAACATCAACTCACATTTCATGAAAATTGTTCATCAGGACAAAAAAAACATCAGAACATCCATGAAAAACATGCTATTCAAATTTTACGTCAATTCATACAATCACACAATATTTCATACAATTAGAGGTTTGGTCTCTAATCATTCTCGATTGAACATAGTTTGTTGCAAAATCATCGTCTATTTACAAATGCACGAAGCATAAGAAAATATTACTTGAGTGATCAAGTGATCCTTCTACACCTACTTTTACACCCACTTATGGAATACCATTTGAGGATTTTCGGATAGAAACGCACCTATTGCAAAAAAACAAGTATTACATTAAGGTACGGCAATATGAATCAAAACAAGCTCTCTTTCAAGAATGTGTTATTTGAACAAAAACTTTTCTCGTGTAAAAATATCGCATGTGAAATTTGCCACTTCCATAATGACTGCTAATTAACAGAGCCGGTTTCTCGCCTATCTTGGAATATACAAAAGTACAATGGCACTGTGCGTTCAAACCCCAGCGCCACGAGTGAAAGAAATTGACAACATTTGTGGGAAATGATCTTCAACTGTTTTATTTCTCATTGGCCGTGATCTAGCAACCGATCAAATGTCAACAAATTGCTCAAATTATCTCGGAATTTCAACCAAGGCGCGCAAATTAATATTTTGATCAGATTCAGTTAAATTGTGTACACTTTATTATTGCTATGATTGCGAATGAACTTTTGATAAACTTGTGTACCTACATTTGAAGGCAACATGACATTTATCTGCAGCGCTTTGAATCTTTGACAATCGTAAGCTTCCCTTCCCACAGATCTCAGGCAGCTCCCTCTGTAATCTGAATACCCTGCCTGTAGATTCGTTTTGATACTAAGCTCCTCATTTTATCACTTTGGAATAGTCATTCGGATTGTCAATTGGTCATGCAAGTCATGTTGTGCAGGACGAGCACGAGGACGTCGTCCAGGCCGCGGACATGGAGGCGGAGATGAACCGCGTCAACCGCGTCCACTTCGACGAGCTCAGCATGAAGCCTCCTCTAGCCTATACAGTGACTATTGAGCCCGCATGTTGTGCAGGACGAGCACGAGGACGTCGTCCAGGCCGTGGACATGGAGGCGGAGATGAACCGCGTCAACCGCATCCACTTCGACGAGCTCAGCATGAAGCCTCCGCTAGCCTATACAGTAACTATTGAGCCCGCATGTTGTGCAGGACGAGCACGAGGACGTCGTCCAGGCCGCGGACATGGAGGCGGAGATGAACCGCGTTAACCGCGTCCACTTCGACGAGCTCAGCATGAAGCCTCCGCTAGCCTAAACAGTAACTATTGAGCCCGCATGTTGTGCAGGACGAGCACGAGGACGTCGTCCAGGCCGCGGACATGGAGGCGGAGATGAACCGCGTCAACCGCGTCCACTTCGACGAGCTCAGCATGAAGCCTCCTCTAGCCTATACAGTAACTATTGAGCCCGCATGTTGTGCAGGACGAGCACGAGGACGTCGTCCAGGCCGCGGACATGGAGGCGGAGATGAACCGCGTCAACCGCGTCCACTTCGACTAGCTCAGCATGAAGCCTCCGCTAGCCTATACAGTGACTATTGAGCCCGCATGTTGTGCAGGACGAGCACGAGGACGTCGTCCAGGCCGCGGACATGGAGGCGGAGATGAACCGCGTCAACCGCGTCCACTTCGACGAGCTCAGCATGAAGCCTCCTCTAGCCTATACAGTAACTATTGAGCCCGCATGTTGTGCAGGACGAGCACGAGGACGTCGTCCAGGCCGCGGACATGGAGGCGGAGATGAACCGCGTCAACCGCGTCCACTTCGACGAGCTCAGCATGAAGCCGCCGCTAGCCACGCGCTCCAGGAACCTGCCGCTCATGCGCATGAAGGCGCAGCTCTACAAGAACTTCGTGCGAGTCTTCAGCAGCACGGAGTACGCACAAACACTTGTTGCATCATGTTCAGAGGCCTGGGGAAGCGAACGAGAAACGCACTGTTCTCAAAGTGATTTTAATTAATTTTGTCTCCCCCCTACAGAATTTAAAAAAAAATCAGATAGCGACCCATTACATTCTAATAGACTAAGGCCGGGTAGGACCAACTCTGGATTAAGTTAACTCTCGATGATTAGTGGAAATTAGTGAATCTTATTGGCTATGGAATTCGCGCCAACGTGTTTAGAGTTGGTCCTACCCGGCCTAAATAATGCCACAAACTGTAGCACTTTAGACCTCTAGTACGACCTCAAAGTGTTAAACACGATTATTTGTCGATAAATATCGTATTTAACACTTTGAGGCCGTACCAGGGGTCATAAAGTACTCCAGTGTATGGCATTATTTAGTCTTTTATGCTGCAATGAGTCGATACTATCTCATTTTTTAACATAGTGTTAGTGGGAAGAAAAGTTTCAAAAAAACCCATTGACGAACCGTGTGATTCCCGTTCGCTTAACCAAGCCATTAAGGTGCTGCAAGCGAGAGCGATTTTGCCGCTTGTTGCAGACACGTTTTTGGATACGATTGGGGACAAAATGGGTTGACAAAATGATTTGAAATTTAATCAACATTAGATAAATGACAAACTTAGGGTTATCACTTGGCACATTTTTTATTTTTTGCTTTGTTATAGTAATTACTAGTTGATTTTTGGGTGAAAAATTGTCAATTTTCTTGTATAAAACGCATTGTTTAAAACGCATTGCATTGTATAAAACTTGAAACGGTCGAAGGCTAATGCCTAGTTGTCAACTTTTTCAAGCTATAAACAATGTAACGTGAACTGTTTCAAAGTTCAAGAATTTCCCCTCTGATTGGGCCACATAAGTAAAACACTATGCATTACTTATGGATTGTCCTCGTCATGCAGCTGTTTACTTCCCACAGCGGGATGTACTTCGTCTTCTTCTTCCCGTTCATCCAAGTGGTCTCCTTCTTCCTCGCCATCGGCGGCGACGTGCAGAACCTCCATCTTGGATACGTGAACGCGGAGATGGGCGACTGCAGCGCCTACAGCGGTCTCAACACCAACTTCTCCACGGTCCGGCTGATCGGCGAGGACTTTGACACGTGTCAATTCACAGGCCTCAGCTGTCTTTACATGTCCAAACTCAACGGCGACACGACGATCAATGTGAGAGCGGCGAAATGATTTGAAATTTTAAACATGATTAGATAAAAGACAAACCTAGGGTTATCACTTGGTACATTTTTTTTGTTTCGTTAATTACTTAGTAATAATAAGTGGATTTTTGGTGAAAAATTAGCTATTTTGTTGTCTCGCTGGGTGCCGCATAAAATTAAATTTCAAAAATGTGCAAAGTGATAATCCTAAGTTTTTCTTTAATCTTATCATGATTAAAATTTGAGATCAATTGGTTAACGGGTTTGGTCTTCAATCGTATCGGAAATTTCATCATTTTTTGCGGTTTGTTGAATAACCGGCGCCTAATTAACAAGGCACCGAGTAAAAATGAAAAAGTGCTACTAATATACAATCAGACTGATCATGTGAACATCCTGTCAAAGTTACACCCACTTATGAAACAATTTTTCTCTCTCAATTTTCTAAAACGGCCGAGCGCTACTAATTACCATAAGAAAGTTTCGGACATCTTTCTGCCAGTACATTTGACAATTGAAACATACCAATTCAAAGACAGATTTGGGTGGTGGATTTTGTGATTCTTGCTGTCTCTAGATGATGAGTTTCTGCACATCCTTGGACACACCGAAAATAAAGGGTCTCGGCGTCGTCTACTTAAGAGTCACGCACAACATCACGATGTCTAACTGCTACGTCATGTTGTAGATCCACTACGACAGCGTGGAGAGCGCCATTGCCGGCACCAGGTCGGGCAAGAACCTCGGCGTCGTCTACTTAAGAGTCACGCACAACATCACGATGTCTAACTGCTACGTCATGTTGTAGATCCACTACGACAGCGTGGAGAGCGCCATTGCCGGCACAAGGTCGGGCAAGAACCTCGGCGTCGTCTACTTAAGAGTCACGCATAACATCACGATGTCTAACTGCTACGTCATGTTGTAGATCCACTACGACAGCGTGGAGAGCGCCATTGCCGGCACAAGGTCGGGCAAGAACCTCGGCGTCGTCTACTTAAGAGTCACGCATAACATCACGATGTCTCACTGCTACGTCATGTTGTAGATCCACTACGACAGCGTGGAGAGCGCCATTGCCGGCACGAGGTCGGGCAAGAACCTCGGCGTCGTCTACTTAAGAGTCACGCACAACATCACGATGTCTAACTGCTACGTCATGTTGTAGATCCACTACGACAGCGTGGAGAGCGCCATTGCCGGCACCAGGTCGGGCAAGAACCTCGGCGTCGTCTACTTAAGAGTCACGTACAACATCACGATGTCTAACTGCTACGTCATGTTGTAGATCCACTACGACAGCGTGGAGAGCGCCATTGCCGGCACAAGGTCGGGCAAGAACCTCGGCGTCGTCTACTTAAGAGTCACGCACAACATCACGATGTCTAACTGCTACGTCATGTTGTAGATCCACTACGACAGCGTGGAGAGCGCCATTGCCGGCACCAGGTCGGGCAAGAACCTCGGCGTCGTCTACTTAAGAGTCACGTACAACATCACGATGTCTAACTGCTACGTCATGTTGTAGATCCACTACGACAGCGTGGAGAGCGCCATTGCCGGCACCAGGTCGGGCAAGAACCTCGGCGTCGTCTACTTAAGAGTCACGTACAACATCACGATGTCTAACTGCTACGTCATGTTGTAGATCCACTACGACAGCGTGGAGAGCGCCATTGCCGGCACCAGGTCGGGCAAGAACCTCGGCGTCGTCTACTTAAGAGTCACGTACAACATCACGATGTCTAACTGCTACGTCATGTTGTAGATCCACTACGACAGCGTGGAGAGCGCCATTGCCGGCACGAGGTCGGGCAAGAACCTCGGCGTCGTCTACTTAAGAGTCACGCATAACATCACGATGTCTAACTGCTACGTCATGTTGTAGATCCACTACGACAGCGTGGAGAGCGCCATTGCCGGCACGAGGTCGGGCAAGAACCTCGGCGTCGTCTACTTAAGAGTCACGCATAACATCACGATGTCTAACTGCTACGTCATGTTGTAGATCCACTACGACAGCGTGGAGAGCGCCATTGCCGGCACGAGGTCGGGCAAGAACCTCGGCGTCGTCTACTTAAGAGTCACGCATAACATCACGATGTCTAACTGCTACGTCATGTTGTAGATCCACTACGACAGCGTGGAGAGCGCCATTGCCGGCACGAGGTCGGGCAAGAACCTCGGCGTCGTCTACTTCCCGGGCAACTTCAGCGACGCCATGGTGTTGAGGAACAAGGACGGCAAAGACGCGACGGACGACGCGGTGGAGGCGAGCACGGTCAGCGTGTGGCTCGACATGAGTGGTGAGTGCGACAGAGAGGAGGCATATGATGTAGTCGTGAGCTAGAGGGAGATGGAGGGCGGTCACGAGGGTTGGAGACATGCATGAGGGAATTGGGTGCGGAGAAAAATGTCCGGAAAATGTCAATATCTCTTGAAGTTCTTAATCATTTAGAATTAAAATGGTTAAAAACTCCTAAAATATAGGTCATAATGATCACCATAATTTTAAGTTGAAAGATAAAACAATTCCATTTTAAATTTTCTTCCAATCACGATCATATTCAAAATCTAGACACGCGACAGCTTTTATGACGTTCGTGTATGCAAAATGTCACGTCTTTGAACAATGAACGGTTTGACCTGGACTGTGGCTACAAAACAAATAAACAAACAAGAACCACTCAAGAAAGAGCCCTAAGAGTGCCGGAGTGTTTGTGAAGACGCCATTTGGTTGTGACGATGAACGTGTGTTCCAGACAGCCAGCTGAGCACCACTCTGAGACAACATCTGCTGGTGAAATACGTGGAGCTGGCCGAGGAAGTGTCCAGGGGATGTAACATCAGCCTCAAGCTCGCGAGCATTCCGATGAAGGTGCGTTGTTCCTTGGTGCAAGTAGTGTGTGATGTTGGTGATGTTTTTATAATCCACTTGGACTGTCGTTGTCATTCAATGAAGAGAGGGAAGAGAAAACTTTTCGATAACTTGTAGACAATAAAACATTCTTTCGAGAGAAATGTAGGTTCTATCTTAATATCTAAAACATTTTAAATACAAACAAGGACTTTATGAAATTTATTCACAATAAATCACACATGAATATTTCAAATATTCTGGAAACAATACATTGGAAATCAAATTGGAAAATTAATCGAATTAAAAAGTATTTAAAATAATATTTGTTTATTTGCTTTGAACAATACACTGGTGGCAAATTACAATTATTAATTTACAATGTCACAATTACATAATTACAATGTCAAGTGTAGAATATTGCATACATATTAAATACCAGTTTCATAAGCATATTGGTAACATTTTCAACGGACGCTGGCCGTCTTTTGTCCTTAGAAGTATGAATTTAAATGACTTTACATTCTATTTTCCTTCAATAGAGCAAGTTCTATAGTGACTGTTTGGTCTTGTGTTTCAGTTCAATGACCCCGTGTTGGGGCCCAAAGAGTCGAGTTTCACAGCCTTCATGGCGCCGGGGATGATCACCTCGTGAGTATGACGTCACGATATCAGTTAGCCACGGCACGTGACGTCACCACATTACTTAGCCAGAGCTCTACTATGTAAAGTCGACCCAGCGAGGGTGGAGCCGGTTGAGCAAATGCTGTGAAAAATTCTACAATGGGCTTAGCTTGTAATCTAGTGTTTTGACGCGTGTCCGGTTGCAAATACCTCTCAACCACTGAAGGGGTCCGGGAAAGGGTTGTTTTGTTGTGGTGCTAAATATCTTTCAATGCAGTTGGCTTTTTGAGCGAGCGTAGCGAGCGTCTCCTTTCGGCTCATTTGGCACGGACCTCTGTTTTTTTTTTGTTTTTTTTTGTTTTTTTTTCTGTTGGGTGAGGCTGTACAGGTCAGAGTTTTTCTTCGATCGATCTGAAATTTTGCACACATGTAGAGACAACCTTTTCTGTTTGCAGGCCCCAAATTTTTTTAAAATCCATTCATTGGTTAAAATTGAAATAAACATCTCCTGATAGGTTGAAAAATGAAAATGGTATTCGATAAATCTGATCAAATTCATATTTTGGCTATACAGGTCAGAGTTTTACTTTGATCTAGCTGAAATTTTGCACACATGTAAAACCAACCTTCTTTGTTTGCAGACCATAATTTTTTTGAAATCCATGAATTGGTTAAAATTTAAATAAATATCTCCTGATAGGCTGAAAAATGAAAACTGTCTTCGATAATTCAGATCAAACTCATATTTTGCATGATCATTAAGACCAACATTGTCTCTTATTTTACAAAATTTCATCCCAATCAGTTAAGAACGTATGAACTTATTAACATTTTTAATATCTGTCAGTAATGAAGTATCAAAATGAATGTTTTTCAGTGCCAATTGGATTGAATCTGATTTGTTTTATTTTAACCAGGGTTCTTAGATACTTAGATGTTATTTTCAAGTTTCAATGAAAAGCATAATAATATGTTGTGTTGATTGAGTTATCATATTTCAATTCAATATGGATGTATATGTTTTCTGTGCTTGTGTACGCATTTCCGGTTCGAGAATTTGCATGTCCCCGTGCTCGCTCACCAACGCGTTACACTGAGCGTTTTCCTAGTAAAATTCACGGAAAATTGTATAAAATGGCAACAGTGTAGGTGGAAGGGGTGGCTTGTATCTTGTCAGAGCTTAACATTCGAATAATATTGTTCGCCTCATGAAAGGAAAGGCTACACACTTGCTGGGTCGAAATACTCGGCTCGCCTATGTGTGTGTTTACTGCCAAAACATTGAAACACAAAACTTTTACTAACTGAAATGTACAATTTTTACAGGTTTTTAATTTTTTCTCTCTCATTGCCCACTGCGTCTCACAACAATATCCACTTCAATAATATTTAGGAAAATGGTTCCCTGGCCCACAAAAGTACCAATCCTGCTATAGAGGAGACTATGATAAACGCACCTCGTTGAGCGAGCGAAGCGAGCGTCTCCTTTTGGCTCTTTTGGCACGGACCTCTGTTTTTTTTGTTTTTTTTTCCTTTTTTTTGTGTCTTTTCTGTTACCTGAGGGTATACAGGTCAAAGCTTTTCTTCGATCGAGCTGAAATTTTGCACACATGTGGAGACCACCTTTTCTGTTTGCAGACCCTAATTTTTTTGTAATCCATTGATTGGTTAAAATTTAAATAAACATCTCCTGATGGTAGGTTGAAAAATGACATTGGTCTTCGATAAATCTGATCAAACTCATATTTTGGCTATACAGGTTAGAGTTTTTCTTCGATCGAGCTGAAATTTTGAACACATGTAGAGACAACCTTTTCTGTTTGCATACCCTAATTTTTTTTAAATCCATTTATTGGTTAAAATTTAAATAAATATTTTCTGATAGGCTGAAAAATGAAAAAGGTCTTGGATAATTGTGATCAAACTCATATTTTGCATGATCATTAAGACCAACATTGTGTCTTATTTTACAAAATTTCATCCCAATCAGTTAAGAACGTATGAACTTATTGACATTTTTAATATCTGTCAGTAATGAAGTATCGAAATGAATGTTTTCCAGTGCCAATTGAATTTAATCTGATTTGCTGTATATGTACCAGGGTGCTTAGATGCTATTTTCAAGTTTCGATGAATTGAGTTGTTGATTGAGTGATCATATTTCAATTCAATATGGATGTATATGTTTTCTGTGCGTTGTGTACGCATTTCCGGTTCGAGAATTTGCACGTACCAGGGCTCGCTCATCAACGCGTTACACTGAGCGTTTTCCTAGTAGTTACTAAGGAGTTTTGTATATTCTTTCATCTCCCTCTTGTCAACAGAATGGTGTTCTTCTTGTCCTTGTCTTTGACTGCGACTGTCATCATCATCGAGAAGAGCGAGGGATTCTGGGACAGGAATCTCGTGGCAGGTCAGTTCCAACCTCGTATACCCGAATCATTATTTCAGACTTATTTGTTCATAAAATAGATTTTATTGACAAAGAATCATCAATCAATCAAGAATCAATCATGCACCAATTCAATTATATTTTGTCCTTACAGCTTTTTCCAAGATTTTAGGATGAGAAATTCTCACACCACATATAACTTTGCATGGCTCTCGTTGAGCGAGCGAAGCGAGCGTCTCCTTTTGGCTCTTTTGGCACGGACCTCAGTTTTTTTTTCTGTTACCTGACGATATAAAGATCAGAGTTTTTCTTCGATCGAGCTGAAATTTTGCACACATCTAGAGACAACTTTTTCAGTTTCAAGAACCTAATTTTTTTGAAATCCATTCATTGGTAAAAATTTAAATAAATATCTCCTGATAGGCTGAAAAATGAAAACGGTCTTCGATAATTGTGATCAAACTCATATTTTGCATGGTCATTAAGACCAACATTGTCTCTTATTTTACAAAATTTCATCCCAATAAGTTAAGAACGTATGAACTTATTGACATTTTTAATATCTGTCAGTAATGAAGTATCGAAATGAATGTTTTCCAATGCCAATTGAATTGATTCTGATTTGCTTTATGAACCAGGTGCTTAGATGCTATTTTAAAGTTTCGATGAAAAGCATATCATTATATAAGTTGATATCATAATCAATTCAATATGGATGTATATGTTTTCTGTGCGTTGTGTACGCATTTCCAGTTCGTGAATTTGCACGTACCCGTGCTCGCTCATCAACGCGTTACACTGAGCGTTTTCCTAGTTAGCTACAGATGTGTTCTGGTCTCCACTAGGTGTGACGACCACAGAGATCCCGCTGTGCCATCTGGTGGTGCAGTTCTGCTGCATGTTGGTGCAGATGGCCGAGGTGTCCTTCTGGTTCCATCTGGAATGACCCCTGCTTGTTCTAGGTGTGACGACCACAGAGATCCTGCCGTGCCATCTGGTAGTGCAGTTCTGCTGCATGTTGGTGCAGATGGCCGAGGTGTCCTTCTGGTTCCATCTGGAATGACCCCTGCTTGTTCTAGGTGTGACGACCACAGAGATCTTGCTGTGCCATCTGCTGGTGCAGTTCTGCTGCATGTTGGTGCAGATGGCCGAGGTGCTGCTCATCGCGTTCTTCTGGTTCCATCTGGAGTGTCTCGGCAACGTCGCGGCTGTTCTGGTCCTCGTGCTTCTCCAGGCATTGTGCGGCGTCTCGTTCGGTGAGTCTTCACAGCTTTAGCACTGATGATTTCGTGACACACGGTTTGTTTCCTAATTGATGGGCCTTTCAGTTCGGGCTCCTGATTAACTGCCCACAATAGTCTGTGTCCCACCCACTGGAGTACATTATGACCTCTGAATTACGGTTATTTGGTGATAGATTTCGATTTAACACTTTCTGTACGTGTCAACTGTCATAAGTCGTAATGTTAACTACAATGTGTGATGATATTATTTTGTATACATAGTGAATTAAAATGTGTGCCTTCAATTAGATTTTTTAAATTTACGTTTGTGTGAAGAAAAATACTCCAAAAAACATTGAAAACCAACGCGTTCCGTAAAATTACAGAAGTCACAGTAATGGAAAAGCACGGTTTTCATTATTTTGTCTAAACACTAACATAATTTAAAAAATCAGATATTAGCAACCCTTTCAATCTTTCTGGACTAAATAATTCCACACACTGGTGTACATTCTGACCCCTAGCACGACCTCAAAGTGTTAAGGTGATACTAGCGCTCGGCCGTTTTAGAAAATTGGGAGAGAAAAATTGTTTCATAAGTGAGTGTTACTTTTACAGGATGTTCACATGATCAGTCAGATTGTATATGTAGCACTTTTTCATTTTTGCTTATTGCATCGTTAATTAATAATTAGGCGCCGGTTATTCAACAAAACCGCACAAAACTATGAAATTTGCGATACGTTTGGAGACCAAACCCGTAAACCAATTGATCTCAAATTTTAATCATGATTAGATGAAAGACAAACTTAGGGTTATCCCTTGGCACATTTTTGAAATGTTATTTTATACGGCGCCCAGGGAGACTAGAAAATAGCTCATTTTTCACCAAAAATCTACTAATTATTACTAATTAACGAAACAAAAAATTAAAAATGTACCAAGGGATAACCTTAAGTTTGTCTTTTATCTAATCACGATTAAAATTTCAAATAATTTGGTCTACCCATTTCGTCTCCAATCGTATCGCAAAAAGTGTCTACAAAAAGCAGCAAAATCGCTCGCGCTTGCAGCACCTTAAACACGAATAATCGTATTTCACACTGATGTACTCCAGTGTGTGGTATTAGTCCAGTAAGATTAAAAGGGAGATTAAGATTAATATCTGATTTTTTAAATTCTGTTTTTGTGTGATGACAATATTAATTAAAAAAAGCTTTGAAGCTATGAGAGTTCTATTGCATAATGTCCTAGGTCTGCTGCTGAGTGTGGTCTGCAAGGACCTCCAGACCGCCAACTACGCCGGCCTCGGCTCCTTCTACCCCTACATCCTGCTGAGCGGTCTGATGTGGCCTCTCGAGGGGATGCCCACTTGGCTGCGCTACTTTTCCTACACGATGCCCGGCACATGGGCCACGACTGCACTGCGCAACATCCTCATCCGCGGCTGGAGCTTCACGCACGCGCAGGTGTGGCCGGGCTTCGCCATCAGTCTGTTCTGGCTGGTCGTGTTCCTGGCGGCGTGCTTCGTCATGTTCAGGAGAGAGAAGAAGTAGACCAAGATGACGTCATTTATACTCGTGACATTGTCCACTTCATGAGGGTCACCCATTCACAATGCTACTTAAATAATCAGTTATTCAAGAAGAGCCTCTGCCCTGTAAAGTCATTTTAAAAAAAATATATATATCTACTAAGATTAGATTTTCATTAATAACACGATTTCGTAATTTTTGGACTAGATACCCTTTCTTGAGTTAGCGATACGAATTAAACTCAATAATTTAGAAGTTGACAAGCGTTCCTTATAACTTTATAAGTTATTGTATTAAGTAAATTGCATGAGTTTAAATTTACGGTCATTGTGAATGGACCATTATGATATCATAACTTGAAAAATGAGTTGACAAATGTTTCGATAATAGCTTCTTTCTAGCTTGATTATGAGCTGCCCAGCTGACATCTTATTATTGCTCAAGGTCAGTGTTGGGTTTTGGGATGGACTTGTATAGAGTAGACACTAGAAGACCAGTCAGTTAACTTATCTAGATTGTAATTTGTAGGCACACTGATTTTGTAAGGTATCAAGAAAAAAACTAAAGATTGTGTTACAAATGTATCGAGAAAATATCTAATATAATTTTATGTTGTGATATGAAAAAATATCACGGTCCTGTATTTGGTATGGTGTAGTTAGTCTTTCGCGGTCTCTCTTGGCAGATCTATGTAATGTGATTTTAATTATCTACGTCATTACATTGCCAACAGCTTTCTCTTCCGCCTCAGCAGCAAATCTTCTGTTTGCAAATCTTCTGAGGAAAGATGTAATGAATGAGTATTCGCACCAATTTCACTAGGCAATACATGAATCTTAGTTTGTACTTGCTACTAATAATTTTTTATCGCCACTGGTGTCAATTTCTTCAATATAGTAATTTAAGATATTTTATATCTAATTTGTTATTGTTTTCTAAATTAAATGTCAGTAAATGGTGTATTTAATGTGTGTATGCATTTCCACTCCTGCGTGCTTTCCATATCAGCTGACAGGAGTTGGTTGTTGAGCTCATCTCAATGCCACGATAAAGAAGTCCAATAAAATACACTGAACCAAAAAGTCCCTTTGAAAGACGCAAAAGAACATGGTGAACATAGAACTTTGCTCCAAGGTTTTGCAAATATATTTTCCAATGCTTCTTGCACGAGCAAATGTTGCCATAGTTAACCGTTAACCTAAAGAAAATTTAGGAAATAAACAAATCTGACGACAATCCAACGTTCATCCAATCTCATTCGAGTGTTATAACGAAAGAAATATATTTAAGTAAATACAAGATAATAATTATACGCAATATTTATCCATACACATTTCCCAGTTACTTACTAATCTGAGAAAAGTATTTACCTATTATTTATAGCCTTGCCACATTTCCTTCTTCCTTGCCAGAATCCAATGCAGTCCCTGGTGAATGCTCATGGAGCCATTCTAAAGTGTTATACGGGACATGAGAGAATCATCACCTCCTGAGCTTGTAGACGGCGAGTACAAACATAAGTATGATGTACGCCACTGGCACGGCAAAGCCCGGCCACACCTGCGCATGCGTCCAGCTCCAGCCTCTGGTGAGAATGTTTCTGAGCGCATCCGTGGACCAAGTCGTCGGGCCGAAGTAGGCGATGATACTCATGAACCTCGGCGCAGATTCCAGAGGCCAGCAAGTACCGCTCGTGAATAGCACGGTGAAGAAGCTGCCGACTACGTTGTACATCGCTCCCAAAACAGTCTCATTGATTGCGCTCAGCAGAAGTCCTGCAAGTAGCATAGAATTAGTAATGCTTCGCTAGATAACTCAATGGGCCGCCGTCTGCCTGTCACTTTTGAGTGAGCCATCGACACTCTCAAGACTAGTATAGTTTCGTGATACAGAGCAACGGTCTGAGCTCCATGGATAGTTTGGTCTTATCAAGCGAGCGGAGCGTCTCCAC
Source organism: Leuctra nigra (assembly GCA_934045905.1). Taxonomy (NCBI): domain Eukaryota; kingdom Metazoa; phylum Arthropoda; class Insecta; order Plecoptera; family Leuctridae; genus Leuctra; species Leuctra nigra. The sequence continues at coordinate 1,070,640 of OW203767.1, forward strand.
TTGAAACTTATGGCTCGAATCTCTGTATTTTTTTTAGTCTGTCGTCTGTCTTCTGTGCATTTGGCATCTCCTGCCAAACGAAGTAACAGATCAGGCCAATTTTTTCAATTATTACAATTATTATGTTTGTGGTCATGATTGTCAGCAAGATCGGTCCATTGGTTTCATCGGAAACTTGAAGGTGTAATACTTAGCTTGGCAATGGGGATGAAAGAAACTCTGTGATGCCAATAAAACTGGAATAGTTTGACCGATCATCACCAAATTTTGTATGGCCATTGAGACCAGCATTATAAGTGTTTTTTGACAAATCTGTAATGAACTTCAAGAGTAATTGACATTTTAATTAAATTTGTATGCTTCATTTGAATTATATGTCTAAATGTACCTATGGAGACACTGAATTTTTATAACACTTTCAATGTCCAGCAATATCTTCTACGGGTAGGTAGTAGGAAAATGCCTCGGGGCAAATAATCACAACAAGATTTTTTTAGATTTTTTAGTTGGTTTAGACAACATTTAAAAAAAGACTTGGCCTAAGGTGCTCAGATCTGCATATAATGAGGAAGGTAGCAGCTCTGATATGTGTGGTGGCATTTATCTTAGAACATAAAGGGACATGTTACTGACCGTAGCACATTCCACAGATAAACTGCAAGGTGACGAGGATCACGACACTGACTTCACTTCCCAGACACGTCATCCCGAATACGCAGAAGACCATCAGGAGCACCTCGCTGACTTGGATCACCATGGCAACGATTTGACACAGACAATGTGACAACAACACCTCAACAGCGGTCACACCTGTTGCAAGTAAAGAGGGTGTGGGTAACAATTACAGAGTACGTACGGGGGAAAAGTCCTCTGTATATTAAGGTGGGGCAAGCGCGAGCGATTTTGCTGCTTTTTGTAGACACTTTTTGCGATACGATTGGAGACAAAATGGGATAACCAAATTATTTGAAATTTTAATCGTGATTAGATAAAAGACAAACTTAGGGTTATCCCTTGGTACATTTTTAATTTTTTGTTTTGTTAATTAGTAATAATTAGTGGATTTTTGGTAAAAATTAGCTATTTTCTAGTAAATTAGCTAAATTAGCTATTTTCTCGTCTTTATACGTCCCTGGGTGCCGTATAAAATTAAATTTCAAAAATGTGCCAAGTGATAACCCTAAGTTTGTCTTTCTTCTAATCATGACTAAAATTTGAGATCAATTGGTTAACGGGTTTGGTCTCCAATCGTATCGCAAATTTCATCGTTTGCGCAGTTTTGTTGAATAACCGGCGCCTAATTAACGATGCAATAAGCAAAAATGAAAAAGTGCTACTAATATACAATCAGACTGATCATGTGAGCATCCTATCAAAGTTACACCCACTTATGAAACAATTTTTCTCTCTCAATTTTCTAAAACGGCCGAGCGCTAGTATCACCTTAAATGGGAGCCTTCATTCATACAGGTGAGATACTATGTCGTAGCGTGCACGGTCAAAATGGCAAGAGATGTAAGTAATTTGACTTGAGTATCTAGTGGAGCGGTCGCTCCACCCAGCCAAGTCGTACTATACACTCACACTCACTCAACATACCGTAAATGCCTAATAAACTGAGGAGCAGACCAAACACTTTTACTGTAAGCAACAACATGGCATTTTCGGCCTACTGGATCTCAAAATTGGGAAATCTCACATTGTTGCGAAATAACTTAATTTCGAGCTATGGCCCACCTGACAACATATACCAAATTTGGGAACAATACGTTATGCCGTTTGGGTGCTAGAGGGCCGTGAAAACAGTGAAATTACACCCCTTTTAAAAGCTATCTGATGATGATGATTCAGATTCAGATATCAGGAAACGATGCTATCACCGCCACAGCCTAAACGGCTGAACCGATCGATATGAAAATTTTACCACATGTGCACTTTTGGCGTCTGATGATACCTTTGTTCTTATAAATTTTTTGTGCCGCCATTTTTAAACCGGAAGTGACGTCATATATCAAAAACGGCTGGACCGATTAGAACGAAATTAGCGCCATTCGATTTAGAAGGTCATCTATAAGGAATACCAATAGTGAAAGAAGAAATGTTCTATAACCTAAACCGGAATGACGTCATAAAAATGACAAATCTGACTAAAATCATCTCTTATATCAATAACTACATATTCAGAAGGCTTATAATGTTACATAACATTTATAGATACAAATTTTAGGTGGCAGTGATGTCAACCGCCATTTTGAAAACCGGAAGTGATGCCGTAACTCGAGAACGGCTGGACCGATTGGAACGAAACTTTTGCTATACTTTGTAACATATCATTTATAGCATTAACACAGTAACAAGCACAACTTTTCTTAGCAACCAAATCACAAAATCTTATTTTTTAAAAGAATTATAATCTTTGGTGCCACAATATGTTACAAGTTGTAATAATAAACTGAAAAAAGGAGTGATATCCCCATAAAAAACACTCCGTGTAAAAATACCAGCCAAGTCTCTTCAATTAAAAAAAAATAGAAGAAATCTAAAAATTCAGCACTGAAAAGTAGTGATATCAAAAAATTGGCCAAGTCAAAACTTTTCAAAAAATACATGGCGCATCGTTTTTTTTAGGACATGTGTAGATGAGTACATTTCATTTCCTGCCTACTTCTATACTATTTATATGCACGATGCGCCAAGTATTTTTTGAAAAGTTTTGACTTGGCCAATTTTTTGATATCACTACTTTTCAGTGCTGAATTTTTAGATTTCTTCTATTTTTTTTTTAATTGAAGAGACTTGGCTGGTATTTTTACACGGAGTGTTTTTTATGTAGGTTTTAATGGAATACCTGCTGCTTCATTTCTCTTCTGAACGCCATTATTTCTGTCAGTTATCAAGATCGTGCCCGTGAAGACGGCAGCTAAGAAAAAGACGATTCTGTCAACAAAATATTACAGCTCATGTCATTGTTGTCATTACGAAATATATCAATAGCCGACTCAGCATTTAACTTTAAGGTGATACTAGCGCTCGGCCGTTTTAGAAAATTGAGAGAGAAAAATTGTTTCATAAGGGAGTGTTACTTTTACAGGATGTTAACATGATCAGTCTGATTGTATATTAGTAGCATTTTTTCATTTTTCATTATTGCATCGTTAATTAGGCGCCGGTTATTCAACAAAACCGAGCAAAACGATGAAATTTGCGATACGATTGGAGACCAAACCCGTAAACCAATTGATTTCAAATTTTAATCATGATTAGATGAAAGACAAACTTAGGGTTATCCCTTGACACATTTTTGAAATTTAATTTTATACTGCGCCCAGGGAGACGAGAAAATAGCTAATTTTTCACCAAAAATCCACTAATTATTACTAATTAACGAAACAAAAAATTAAAAATGTACCAAGGGATAACCCTAAGTTTGTCTTTTATCTAATCACGATTAAAATTTCAAATAATTTGGTCTACCCATTTCGTCTCCAATCGTATCGCAAAAAGTGTCTACAAAAAGCAGCAAAATCGATCGCGCTTGCAGCACCTTAATACATTTGCTCAGATTGGTTCCAGATGTACCTATACTTCCTCCATGGAACTGATGACAAGCAGAGACGGCGCCTGGAATTTTTGATAGGGTGGGCAGTGAGCGGCGGTCAAATTATTAGGGTGGGCATATAACTTTGCACCCACTTGCACCCAACCCTGGCGCCGTCCCTGATGACAAACTGGTATGACGACATATTATTTCAAAAGGCAGCGATACCCATTTTGTATTGTTAAAAATTTCCTAAGTAAAATAAAAGAAGTGCTATATACGTATGCCGTACTCGAAACGCACGGTACCAATATTGTCAGTCACTAAGTATCGGTGGGCCAACGTAAGTGCTCGTATTGTACATCTTGTGTGAAGTACAAATACATTTAACAATATGCTACTATAAAAAATGCTCATAAGGTGTAGAATAGAGTGTCCATATTTAGAAATTGGAAAATCGGGACAGTTTTGGGTTACAATGGGGGGTCTGGGGGAAGGGCCCCCAGCAACACGCGGGTCCGGGAAAATTTTGAAACTCAAGAATGAAATAGAGCCATTTTTATGCGTTTTGGACTTGAATTTTCAGCGATTTCGATTAACTAATATTGCTAGTTCACAATTATAAAAATTATGTTTCAAAGTATTAGTTTCCGTATATATTCTCAAAAATTTGCTTTATGGAAGGATATTGCAAAGTCGCCCAATCTGGCAACCCTGATGTCCATAACAGTCAAAGCAAATTGGACAAAGTCATTTGGCTGCCAGTCAAGTGGACAGTGGCTTTCGAGACTCGAGACGGCTTTGAACAAACTGTTCATTCAAAGAGGCACAGCAGACTATTCGGTAACAAATTCATTAATAATAGTAACCTTACGGTAACATGTAAAAAATCGGGACAAAAGGCGTCCCGCTTGATGGTCGTGGGGACAGCGGGACAGTTTGCTAGAAAACGGGACTGTCCCGGCAAAATCGGGACGAATGGACACCCTAGTGTAGAAAGAACAATACATTTTGTGGCTGTGAGTTAAAATGATGGTTGGTATCAAGTACCAACAACCTTCTAACACATCGAACATAACGAAGTAAAACTACTAGGATGCAGCATTGTGTGAAACTACGTAGGTAACGGTTGAGTACTCCAAAGGTTGGCTTAATGTATTATTTTATTGATTGTTATTCTGTTTTTTTAACAACCTTTATGTAGTACTACAAAGGCAACATTCATTTTATTGTGAATAAAGATTTATATAGAAAACTTCTATTCGGAATTGTAGAAACCCCTAGACACGATACATTTGAACTTACATGATAATAATTCCTGGAGTCACATTATCTTTGTGACTATTACCTCCATGTACCGGCGTCCCAAACTGCAACACAAAACAATTGAGGAGCTTAGGTTCAAAAGAAATAAAGTCACTTCAACAATCCGAGAATCCTTCGGGAAATGGCATATTTGACACAAGATTTGTATGTCAGTAAAAATATGTTTGATCTAATAACAATAATATTCTTGACCGAGCTTGATAGAGCTAACGATGGACCTTTATATCAAATTCGAGTTGTTAACATTTGTTGCGTTTTGAACCAAAGCTCTTAAATGACACATTTTACTTGTGTAGTAATTCTCCGGACGGTTAGAATGCAATTAAGATATGGAGTTGTGCCAAAATTCAAAATTAATCATAGGTATGTACGAAAAGTTATCGTTGACCCACTCAAACCCACTCTCCCCTAACTGTGATTGGTTACCATGATGGGTATCCTCAGTTGCTTCTTGCTCATGTGACATCCAACAGCCACTTCATCTGCAAGTTCCTCGTATTTATCATACAAGTGTTTCTTCAACTGATAGCCGATGACATAGTCTGAAACAAGAAGTCAATATTTATATTCGAATAAAGCTTAAACGTCAATAATATTATGTTAATCGTTACGGCCCTCAAAGATCAACAGGTACAACAAAAATGTCTCAATCGTGTTGCACATAGATAATTGTCTTGATATACATCAATATTTTATTGTAGGATGCAAATGTAAATGATTCAAAAGTTTCCAAAGTAAAATACAAAAATATGATATGATGATATGAATTTAATAGAAATAATTATTTTCATTCAACCTGCTTCCACAGTAAGTTTTCCATAAAATTTAGTCAATCATCACTCATCTCTACAATTTTCAAACCTAAAGAAAAATATTCTGAATTCTTTCTAATTTGTTATCAGATAAAATGATAATGTATATCCTTTGAATTCGAGATTACTGTTTGCCTACCGCTATTCATAGTTTGCACGTGACATCATCTCATTGTTGAGCAGCCATCTTGGAGGTAACATGTCAGAACGGCTGTCAATCTGTTTTTCAGTATTTTTTGATCGTATTTATAGTTACCTGAGAAATTGCAGGCTGCAGAAGAAGTTATTATGGCTATAAAACCACTCATTTACAAACAATCTTCAACAAACCGATAATAATTAAATTAAATCGACTTGACAGCTGTATACCCAAAATGCCAGAAAATATACTTTTTTACATTGTTGAGGTAAAACAAAAGAAGCTCGTGCAAACCATGAATAACAGAATGTGGAACGTGATTGCGTTGAATTTGAAGAGAACGAACAATGTCACACGCCACTTACTTGACATATCCAACCAAACTGAAATCTCGCTATTCTCGATAGTCGCGTTGTCAGCAAATGTTTCATCCTTGAAGCGGTTTTCAAGATTAAGACTGAAGTTGGCGGGGAAGAGCAGAGTTCCAATCGTCACTGAAGTCTTGACAGCCGCATGCGCATCATCCACATTGCCGTAGAACACCTATAAGTCAAACAATCAAATTTAAAAAAAACTTTTTTGAACCTTCCTCAAAGTCCTAACCTATATTTCAGTCCACTACAAGCGTAATGCGCCAATACTTACATTGCTAACTGATCCGCCGCTTATCTTGTCCAACAGCAAACAACTGAGATCATGGAAATGGCACTCGTCCTCCACCTCGTCAAAGAACACACCCGAAGTGTGCCGAAGATCTCCGATCATCGCCGAACAGTTGGAGACCTCGTTGTTGACGACTCCGAGATGTAAACCAGTCACGTCGTTGCCAAAGGAAATGTAGAAAGTTGAGATTTGAAGCAAAGGAAAGAGGAACATAAACGCCAAACCCCTGAAGGACACAGAACGATCAATGTCTAAGTTGTCCTTTGTTTCACTGTGCTAGTTTGTAAGTTTGTTTAATGACTTACGGCTTGTTTCTGAGAAAGACGATGAAGTTCTTGTACAGCAGCGCACTGAATCGATGTCTGAATCTTGCCTTAGCTCTCAACTGTTTCTCTTCGGAATCCTCCAACTCGAAGGAAGAAACCGTCGCCGAACTCTCGCCAACTTCCTGTGAGATCATAAACAATGCACTAATTCTTTAAACAGTTCCTTTGAGGTATACATGGACGAACGTTTATGTAAATGTTAACTTGTATTATATCGACGATTACGACATTGCAAGGTTGTTATTAATCACAGTGTGAATGTTACTACCTCCTGCTCTGAGTTGAGCTGCGAACCATCTTCTTGTTTCTGACTCAGCAAGAGGAAGACTTGCTCCAATGTTTCACATCTGTACCGCGCAATGAGGACGTCAGGAGCCTGTTCAGCCAATAGTCGGCCGTTCCTCATCAATCCAACCTGAACAGAACATTAAGGTTCCTACATGCTCCAACACATCAACATAGATTAAAGAAAGGGTCTCGGCTGACAATTGGGACTCATTTTGAATTTGACTTTGTTTCATAGATTGTAAACAATGAAAGAAGAACTCTACCTTATCGGCCTGTGTGGCTTCCTCGATGTAATGTGTGGTGATAATAACTGTCATGGCCGACTCTCTTGACAGTTGCACCAGATAGTCCCAGATGCTGCAACAACATGGCAGTTATTTACATCAAAACGTTTTACAACAGGACTACCTCAAAGTAAGAAGAGAATAAACTCCACTTCTAAACATTGATAACTTCTAAGTGAGTAGTTCAGTTCTCACTTCTGCCTGAGGATAGCGTCGAGTCCAACTGTCGGCTCGTCCAGAATCAGCAGCTCCGGAGTCTGCACCAGCGCTGCGGCGAAAGACACTCTTCTCTGTTGCCCTCCACTGCAACAACCAATCAGATAGGAAGGAGCCTACATATAGGTTGATCATTGGTAGCTTAAGACACTCTTCTCTGTTGCCCTCCACTGCAACAACCAATCAGATAGGAAGGAGCCTACATATAGGTTGATCATTGGTAGCTTAAGACACTCTTCTCTGTTGCCCTCCACTGCAACAACCAATCAGATAGGAAGGAGCCTACATATAGGTTGATCATTGGTAGCTTAAGACACTCTTCTCTGTTGCCCTCCACTGCAACAACCAATTAGATAGGAAGGAGCCTACATATAGGTTGATCATTGGAAGCTTCACAGGATCACTACACTGTAGTGGTCTTGTAAATCTAATCGTCTTTGATCTCTTTTGAAGCGGCAAGAGATGTTTACCTGAGATCTCTGACTAGCTGGTCACTAGGTGGCAGCTCCAGCAGGCGAGACAGGAAGAGCAGGCGAGCAGTGATCTGCGCATGCGTCATGGCGAACAACCAGCCGAAGTAGAAGATGGTATTTGTGACGCTCATCTCGTTCACGAGAGCCACTTCCTGGAAGTGATTCAATAACAGTCTCAGCTTAAAATAATTTTCAGATAAATCGAAGCAATTGACTATAGTAACTTCAATTTTAGCGCAATATAAATGAAATGTTAAATATCCCAATGGAATGCTAATCCAAGATTAAGAAGAACTTACAAAAGTATCTACAACAAACATACATCGATCGCCGTATTGAATGCCAATTTCAAATCCCAAAAGTATTTCTGTCCTACCTGGGGCATGTAACCAATACGAGGGCCCGGTACGCCGCTGCCCTTGGTGCCCGGTACGCCGCCGAGCACTGTGAGCTCCCCCTCGTTGAGTTTCAGTCTTCCGGCGATACAACTCAACAGCGTGGTCTTCCCGCAGCCGCTGGCGCCCAACAAACCATAGCTGCAACACAAGACACTGTCAGTGGCGCCCAACAAACCATAGCTGCAACACAAGACACTGTCAGTGGCGCCCAACAAACCAAGAGAGAGAGTGAGAGAGAGGAGGAAATACAGGTAATAAAGTCAAATAGTTCGTGTAATTAATTTTACATAGCTACTTACATATGGCCTCTTTTTACGTTCATGTTGAGATGGTCTAGGATGAGTTGGGCTGACTTGCCCTTGCCGTAGCTCTTGCATGCATTGCTGACGTGCACTGCAGGCGCTGACACTTCCATTGCAACCAATCACTTCGCTCTGCACTTTGATCACTGGCAACTACTTTGTGGAACGCACTAAATCTCCTGAACAAAGATTTCAATTGGATCTAGATGACAAAATCATTGTAATAAAAGTATAATCATGGAATAAATGCGAACGTTTTGAAATTGTATTTTTATAGAATTATTTCCTTCTCACGTATATTCTAAAATTATTCCCTTTGACACACAATAAGATTTAAACAAACCCTGCTTAAACTCTCTCTCGCAGATTGAAGTAAAATTGTGAACAAGCGGAGGACAATTGAAATTTTTGCAGCAAATTTTGCATCAATATGCACCATCAATATATATATATTTTAATTTAGACCCACTTCATGTATACTATATATTACCTTATTGTAAAAAAAGGAGTACCACTTCTCTTATCTCTTATGCAAAGAGCAATATCCGAGTAAAATTTTAGGGAATCTTTAAATATTTATGAAATATGCTGATGAACACTAGGCACTCTCTAATAATATAAATGAACCCAACCAGAAATGAAGAAATTAGAGACTATACTAACGGTGTATTTGCTTGCTGTTGTAAAACAGTCAAAGGTATAGTGGTTGTGTTTGTTGACAAAAAGATTCACTCTCACAATATTAGAACTGGAGACAATATTTCATCTTAATATCCAGGAAGTGCTTTGCTTTGGACATTTTGCATTACGATATATTTTAGATTGTCTGCCACACGCTGGCAAAATGTCCTCGACTAAAAAATGAGGCAAATACTTGAAAACGCTTGTATTAAGCTTGTTGATAAGCGAGCATTGTTTTGCACAAATGAGTTTGAGAATGAATAGATCTTCATATATAAATGATCGCTTTAAAAAAATATGAATTCTGCGAGGGATTAAAAATATCAAATTCCGAATCTCAATAGCTGCATTTCATAACATTAAGACGGTCTTCTATTAAATACAGAGGTCAAAGAGCAATCCAAACTTCAAACAATTGTCGTTTAAGATTATCTCTGTTTTTTTTCCGAAAGATGTCTCTCTAGAGTGACAGGCAGTTTCATTATTCGCATTTTGATATACAACTTAAGACACTTTCAGTATTTGCATTGCTTATGAGAGCATTGCCTTGTTTGTCCAGAGACATTTATACTTACTGCGGCGAGTATAAATGTCTTTGGTTTGTCTGCCATGCCCATGATTCGGAGAAAACCTGTAAATCTTTGCTAAAAGAGAGAGCAAAATGACACTGCAAGTCGTATTTTATAAATGATAATATTTTGGCATTCCCGAGTTTGTATATTTTTATCGGTAAAAAATTTAAGAAATAACATTTCAAAGAGGCCCAAACATTCTGAAAGTCTTCAATTCAATGATTCTTCAGATTATAATACTATATCTCCAAGTTTTCTAAAATACGAGCAAGAAGTTATTACGCGCAAATGATTTTCATGCATTTGAGAAATTTACGAGATAATTTTAATAATTCCCATAATTTAGCTTATGTAATTGTTTGTTGTGTTTAAGAGGCAAACGGAAGCGAACGGGAATCGCACGGTTCGTCAGAGCGTTTTTTTGAAATTTTGTCTTCCCACTTAATAATTTTTAAAAATCAGATAGTAACGACCCATAACAGCCTAATATACTAAATAATGCCGCACACTGGAGTTCATTATGACCTCTGGTACGACCTCAAAGTGTTAAATACGAAAATATATCGAAAATTACAAAAAATAATCGTATTTAACACTTTGAGGTCGTACCAGAGTTCATAAAGTACTCCAGTGTGTGGCATTATTTAGTCTTTTATGCTGTTATGGGTCGTTACTATCTGATTTTTTAAAATTATTTAGTGGGAAGAAAAAAATTCAAAAAAACCCTCTGACGAACCGTGCGATTTTCGTTCGCTTCCGTTTGCCTCTTAATGTTGGTAATGAATAGATTTAATGATAATGATTTTGTAATGATTATTGAGCGAGCGTAGCGAGCGTCACCACGGTACTCTTATGGCACTTTCTCTGTGTGTTTTTTTTTTTTTTTTGCCTGCACTGCCCAGGTCAAACCGCACAACCAATCGATCTGAAATTTTGTACACATACTAACGTAATCTATGCGATCCCTGGGATCTTTTCTGAACGGTATCCTGTGATTGGTTCAAATTTTATAAAAATTATCTTTCGATTGGTTGGTTTGATCAATTTGAAATTTAGCAAAGTCATTGCAACCAACATTGTACCCAATCAAAAAAAATGTCAGCCAAATCCTCCAATTGGTTCAAATTTAAAACCATTTTTCCTGTGATTTTTTGAAATTTAAACTGGAACCGATTGACCGACCAGCTAAAAACTTCGCATGGTGATTGGTACCAGCATTTAAAGTATTTTTGCCAATTTTCACTCTAATCTGTCGTTATTTTCAAAAGTTTTTGTCATTTTAGGGACATTTTGCGTGTTGGCTGTCAAATTCACGGCGACTTCGAATCTACAGTTCAAGGCAAGGTAGTTAGAGCAGAAAGTTTTAAACTATATGAAACTTATAATGACCGTTCAACAGATTGATCTGATATTGTGTACACACACTACATATCATATCATATGGGTGGTCCCAGGTATATTTTTTGAACGAGATCCTGTGATTTTTGAAAATTAACAAGGAACCGTTCAATCATAAGGGTTTAATCGATCAACTTAAAACTTAGCAAGGATTGGCACCAATATTTTTGGAGATTTTGGAGATTTTTATACAAGTATGTGACGAAACTAAAGAATTAATGGCTTTTAATGACATTCGATAGACATAATTTCGGTTCGAGGTGTTGCGTGTATCCGAATATCTGTCAGTAATGAAGTATCGAAATGAATGTTTTCCAGTGCCAATTGAAAATTGATTCTGATTTGCTTTATGAACCAGGTGCTTAGATGCTATTTTAAAGTTTCGATGAAAAGCATACACTTTTAAGTTGATATCATAATCAATTCAATATGGATGTATATGTTTTCTGTGCGTTGTGTACGCATTTCCGGTTCGAGAATTTGCGCGTATCCGTGCTCGCTCATCAACGCGTTACACTGAGCGTTTTCCTAGTAATTACTAAATTACTAAATGTAATTAGGATATGAAAAAATAAACAAATTAAAATCAATTTAATGAGTTAGTATTTTAATTAAAACTATAACATGTGACTGTGATATCTACTGTTTACCACAAGCGGATAGGAATTGGGTGAGGTGAGAATACAATTGCTTTTTAAGTGAAAATAAATTGACAATAATTACACAAATGTTGATAGTTTCTATAGCCTGGTGAGAATAACAATAACCTGTTTTATACAACAGTAAACAATGTGCATGTTCTGGTTATTCCAGCAAATGTATCCAACAGGTGTTACGGTACGACATGAAGTTGTTCAAATCACATAATATTCTGTAACTAACCTAAAAACCTCAACCATTATTACTTAGAGAGTATATTAAATTTGCATGGAATTTCTTTATTTTAAAACCTAATACGTAAACACAGTAATTACAACTTACAAGAAAGTCGTCTTAGTAAAATTGAAGGGTAAAATAATATGATCTTGCAGAAGAGTTTGCACGCCACTACAAAGCTCTAAAAATGTGTATCTCAGTTCGAAATTTGTTCCATTAAAAAGAGTGTAGGTAACTTGCAAAAGTGGGAAGTTGCAAATAATTGAAAATAGGTTAATAACCAATAAACGTATTGGTATTTCCTATACTGACAGAACTCTACAACAGAACTATAACACTTCGCTCTGTTTGAAGAAGGAGTTTATACGGACAACGAACATACTTATTTTATTTTGATAGTGATTGATTGAAACATGAAACACTTTAAAATGCCTCGTAGAGAAGTATTAACAGTGATAGAAAATAATCTGTAAACCCACTATTCACCTCAACTCCATTCAAACAACTTTACCGCAGTGATACCAGTCTTGGGCGAGGGAGGGCAACTTGACGTAAATGCATGGAAAGGGAGAAGGAGGGTTTACCTTATATCTTTCAATGACAGGTACTCATTCTTCAATATTGCTTCTAGGTCCAGCAAAATATCTTTCCTTCTGACGGTATTTCTGAAGAGTATGGTAAAATCCAAAATCGTCACTTGTCAGGAGTCAAGTACTCATTCTACAGTGGGTATTTTAATGGATATTTAATAAAACAGACAAACGTGGTGTAAATTGACGATTCAGGGTTAGAAAACCCTCTACTTCTTAAGCCTGTACATTGCCAGTACAAACAGCAACACGATGTACGCCACTGGCACGGCAAAGCCCGGCCACACTTGCGCATGCGTCCAGCTCCAGCCTCTGGTGAGAATGTTTCTGAGCGCATCCGTGGACCAAGTGGTCGGGGCGAAGTAGGCGATGATGCGCAGGAGCCACGGCGCAGCTTCCAGAGGCCACAGCGTACCGTTCAAGAACATCACGATGAAGAAACTGCCGAGGACGATGTAGCTGGAAGCCACGAAGCTCTTGCAGCTTGAGGTCACAAGAAGTCCTGCGAGCGATATGAAGGACATTTGCAGCTGAGAAGTTCGGATCAAAACCCAGGTATTGCACTTTTGTACATTCCGAGAGAATCGCGAAATCCCGGTTCTGAGTTTTAGAAGTACTTCGTGAAAATATATGATGCGATAATTTTATCAACAAAATAATTGTAATAATATACCTATAGATCAAAAAAGTTGAAATAAGGAGGATAACTGAAAGCAAATGAGGAATGCAATTGTTTCGTTTTGATTGACAGTGATTCGAAAGTGTTAATTTTAGCTAGTTTAGAGAGTTTTGATTTTATAATAGTCTGTTCGAGTGAACAACAAATGGAAGTGACTATTGGCCAGTTTTTCAATACTTTGCTAACATTTAAACAGTCAATTATGACTATATTTCCAAGGCAACAACCAATGACAATCCTCGAATAAACGTTTAAATCTTAACTACTGTTTTAGCAGACTATTGAAAGACCTGCCTTAAAGTCCGAGTCCTGCACTGAATAAGGAAGGTTGAAGTTACGTCAAGGTAAGACATGTTACTGACCGTAGCTTGTTCCGCAGATGGACTGCAAGACAACGAGAATAACGACGCAGACGCCACTTCCCAAACACGTCATCCCAAATACGAAGAAGACCATCAGGAGCACCTCGCTCATTTGTATCACCATGACAACAGATTGACACAAGAAATGTGACAACAACGTCTCGACAGCGGTCACACCTGTTGCACCAATCAGAGGATTAGAACAATACATGTCATCGTGTAGAATCATTGACTTCCGCTCTATATGGGATTCGTGACTGCTATAGCTGCAGCACTGAATGCTTTCGCCGATGTCGGAGGCCCCACTGCTTTACCAAATTCTGGCAATATAAAGGCATATTATTAATTTTGTTTAATGCTACGCTGTGAATACATATCTATAATACAAGAGCATCAAAAGCACATTGTTGTGCTGCGTCAGGTTTCCCTGCAATCTTTCCAAATGTAAGACGATCTCAGCCGGACGAGTGAAGAATTTGACCTTGGTCTATACAATATAAGAACGGGTCGGTTTCGTTTGTCACTAGACATCGACGAGACTCTTGCAAATCCCCTAGAGCGGAAGTCAATGGTAGAACTGACCGACATTGTAGAGAGAAGTTACAAATACTCCAAATCGACAAATTATTTCACCTCTTACGTGCACATCTGTTATAAATTAGAGCTTTGGATCGGTCGTAGTTGCTAAATGCTCGTTTTCGATTAGGTATGTAATTGTCAGCAGCTCTCTTATTCTGTAACTGAAGGTTGATATGTTGCGTTATAAGGAAACTTCAGCTGACAAATCTAATCACGGACGAATTTGTGAATAGCTTCAATATAGTTACCTGCCACTTCATTTCTTTCCCAAACGCCATTATTTCTGTCAGTTGTTAAGATCGTGCCCGTGAAGACTGCAGCTAAGAAGAATGCAATTCTGTAAACAAAATATTTCATATTGTATTATTGTTGTCATTTCGCAAAGTATTTAGTAACCGCTGTCTAGATATGAAACTTACAGGATAATAATTGCCGGAGCCAAATTGTCCCTGACCGTTACGTGACCTCCTCCATGCACCGGCGTTCCAAACTGCAACGCAAAACAAATACGAGGCGGGAAGATCAAGCCATCCCCGCTTTGATAAGTTCGGAGAGAAAAACCATTTGCGTTTCCTTTACTAATAGCCGGAGAAATCAGGTTTCAATCCACGTTTTGAAAGAGAATATACATTTTTAAAATGTAGACATTTTTCTGACAATGTCAGATGGCATGATGTTATGTAATGAACTGCAAATTTAAAAGATTTGACATCCGGTGGAATTGAGCCCACGACCTTTAGATTGCCGGTCTACTGCTCTACCAATCTATAGATGAGTCTAGATGGTCTAATGCGTTTAGTTTGTATAAGGCAATCTAAAGGTCGTGGGCTCAAATCCCACCGGAGGTCAAAACTTTTAAATTTGCAGTTCATATACAGAAGATAAATTTGCTTGCACTTTACAATGTATTCAGATGATAGTGACTGCATCTGTATTATCACGTATCTAGCTCACTTGTTTCAGATGGCTACTACTACCCACCCTCTGCCCATCCAAAAATAATCGAAGATTCTTTTCTTATTGTCTTTTAATTTTAATTTTTGGTTTTTGAAATAAGTAAGCAAATAGCACAGATGGTATTTTTATTAATTACACCGCATTCAAGGTTATACTCTTACAGCTTCATGCTCAAAAGAAGTTGCGTCCGCAAGTAGATATTTGCGGGTGTCAGTCCTCAACACCACAAGACCGTGAGCTAATAATCTTATGGACCGAATCCAGTTGACTCTGGTCACTTGCGTCGATAAATCCGGAAATTCTTTTGAGCATGAGGCTGTTATAGTCTACGTCTAGTTGATCTAGTCTAGATCTAGTCTAGTTGAATAGATCTATGTCGAGATTGTAGCACTACTGTACCAGGGAGAGTTATCTAGGTTGTAAACAACAAGTGGTTCCTTATGAATTTATAGAAGGCCGTGATTGTTTCTATGGCGATCAAAATTATAACATAAATAATGACATTTAAATCATATTTTATTCAGGATTCAATTATATTAAAGTAAATAAGTAGTACAGAATATTATTACAGTTATATTTAAATTCTTAAAACATTAATTTATATTATAAAATGTCTTTAAAAATATTAAGTTATCTTTTCGAAACATATCACCTTTGGGGTCGAGGTTTAAAATAAAAAGGGTTCAAAACTGTAAAGCCACAACAATGGAAAAATATGGTATGGTGTTCAGAATGAGATTGGATGGTGGTGAATTTGAATTGGAAAAAGAGGCAGTTGAAATGTAAGATTAGAAGAAGAATGTTGTGTGTATCGTTTAAAAAAAAATCATTACTAGAAGAAATGTCATAAATAACTGTTATTAAAAGAAGAATATTAATCAAGAAAAGAAGGCGGCAAAGGGGAAAGAAAAGTGCACGAAGAGAAAATTCATGACAAAAACTATATTGATGATGAACTATCTAATGAGATGATGGACCATGATGGACTATAGCTATCTACACCTCAGTGATGAGTACTCATAATCTTAGTTATTAATTAATAAATATAAGTTTAAATCTGGCCAGAAGTAGCTTCACCCTTTTTAATTGTACTACATAAAATTAATAAAAATTACTAGAAAAGGAAATACATAATGCTACGAATTTATCACCCAACAGTGGGGTATTATTTGAAGATGGTTTAGGATTAATTAAGTAACTAGTGTAGAGTCACAAATTGGCACCCAACGTGAGAGGCTTTTTAAGAACTGATCTTAAAATCAACACAAGACCTGAGATTAAGTAGTTTAGTAATTGGAATTGGTGTTTAGTTTATTAGAAGTCATGGATGGTATTACAGGCAATGAGGTTGAGACAGAGATGGGAGATTTAAGGAGTGAGGTTGAAAAGTCATTTGAAGAAAATATAGGAGAGTCAATCAAGAATCTTACCGATGATATGCGGAAAATGAAAAATGAAGTGTTTGAGTTGATTCACAATGATAGAGAGACAATAGAAAAATTGTGTAAGAGATTAATAGATAAGGATGAGGAAAACAATGAAAAAGAGGAACAAATTCGGAAAGAAGATAAGGAAAGATATGAACAATGTGAACAAATTCGGAAAGAAGATAAGGAAACGATTGATAATTGCTTTAAAAGGTTTGATGTATTGTTAAATCAAAACAACAAAATGCTAGAACGAGTCAAGATAGTAGAAGAACGTGTGGATTGCATTGAAGAAAAAGTAGAAGATGTTAATCACAAGTTCGAAGAAATGGAAAGTAAAAGGATTGATTTTGAGGAAGAAATAGAGAGAAAGATTAAGAAATTAGATGATGGAATAACGTGGCAATTGTCAAAACATGAGAATCTTAGGGAAGATCAATGGAAAGCTGAAGTTCAAGAGGTAAAGGAAAATGTTGAAGAATTTAAGGGAAACTGTACACAAATGATCAATGTAATAAATATTAAAAATGAGGAAATCGAGAAGAAGCTGACTAGTGCTATGGGACAGTCTAAAATAACGTGTAGTGGATCGGTTTGTGGAATCAACATTGTTGGACAAATCAGTGAAGAATTACGAATGAATGGTATTATATTCAATGGTAAAAATGATCAGTTACATGTATTAGAGTACATTCGTTTAATAGAAATGAGATTTCGGAATATCAATGGAATTACTGAACATCAAAAGTTAATGATAGCAGCATCAGTAATAAGGGACACTGCAAGGAGCTGGTATCGAGAACAAACTTATGAATCATATGATGAATACAAAACAGGAATAATTGAAAAATACTGGGGAAGCTCGCAGCAAAGTTATGTTCTTGAGGAAGTGTACAATGGAAGATATCTGGGAAGGACTACAATGTCATTGTATTTTAAACGACTTGTGAGGCTGGTTGGATACTTGCCAAATAAAATGAAAGACGAAGAATTGGCAAAACAAATATTGCGACATTTCCCAATTAATACACGAGAGGTACTTCACATGTATCGGAAGAGTACGAAAGAGATGTTAGAACAGCTAATCGAATGTGAGCATGAAAATCTACATTGCGTACAGATGAATGATAATTTCCAACAAAATGGAATATTCCGAAGGGGACAACAAAATGAGAATAACAACAACAATATTCATACAGATCAAATGCGACATAATCAAGGACGTGGAGATCAAAATGGTTGGGGAAGAGGAAATAGTCAACAAGGGCAAAGTAACCAGAATAATTACCAACAAAGGACATTATGGAATGAAATACAGGGAAATGGTATTAGATATCAAGGTCAAGGTGATCAACGTGGTAGAGGAAGAGGTGCAAGTCAAGGAGGACGTGGAGATCAAAATGGTTGGGGAAGAGGAAATAATCAACAAGATCAAAGTAACCAGAATAATTACCAACAAGGGACATCATGGAATGATGTACAGAATCAAGGTCAAGGTGATCAACGTGGTAGAGGAAAAGGTGCAAGTCAAGGAGGACGTGGAGATCAGCATGGTTGTGGAAGAGGAAATAATCAACAAGATCAAAGTAACCAGAATAATTACCAACAAAGTACATCGTGGAATGATGTACAGGGAAATGGAATGAGTCGCGCAGAATAAGCACTGACTACGTGACTACAAATCTAGTGCAAAACATTAATAGTGTCCAGTTAGTTAATGGTAAAGAACTTTTAGAAGAAGATGACTTAAACGAAGAAATGAATACCAATTTAATCAAATGCCCAGAAATTTTAGTTAAACTTAAGGAAAGATTTATGATTGCATTAATTGATACAGGAAGTGAAGTGACTTGCATGAATGAAGTTGTATTTGAAAGTTTACTGGAGAAAAATAAAGACATTGAGATCTTTCCTGTTATTGGAATTACCATAGTTGGTGCAACACAAGCTCGAGGAAAGAAGATAACTCGACAAGCATTTCTTTCCATAAATATAGATGATATCCAAATAGAAATAATCTGTTTAGTTGTGCCTGATTTGAGAAGGGATTTGATACTGGGAGTGGACATATTGGCACAATTATCTATGAATATATGCTTTGACACGAAAACAGTTTATATTCAGGGCAAAAAGATTAACAGAAAAATGGTACAATTCGAAAAAACAAAAATTTCAGAATTAATGGCCATAGAGTTGAATTATGAGCATGAGAATAATTCAAGAAGATTGGATGGAGAATGTAATACATACAACAATGAGATTCTTGAAAGCATTAATAATTTAACATTGTTAAATGATGTACAGAAGGAAGAGTTGAAAGACTTATTAGTTAAATATAAAGAGATATTCACAAATAAACCAGGATTAATAAAAGATTATGAATATACTATTAAAGTAAGGAATAATGGATTTTATTACAACAAAAGCTATCCAGTTGCTTTTGCACATAGAGAGGCTGTTGAAAAGCAGTTAAAAAATATGATCGAGTGGGGAATAATTGAACAAATGACATCACCTTACATAAATCCTTTGGTAGTTAACATAAAAAAGGATCAGTCAGTTCGATTATGTTTAGATGCAAGAAGGTTAAATGAGATCCTTATTCCAGAACATGAGACACCGTTAGATCCTGACGAATTGCTGCAGCAACATTTTGAGAGCAGATGGTTATCCACTATTGATTTAAATTCCTCGTTTTGGCAAATTCCTTTGGAGGAGCATAGCAGGAAGTATACTGCATTTAAATACGGCGGTAGAGTGTATTGCTTTAAGGTATTGCCATTTGGACTTTCCGTAAGCGGCGCAGCTTTTTCAAGAGGATTAGAACATGTATTAGGAGAAGACTTAAGAGATTCAACTGTTATATATGTGGATGATATTCTAGTGACAAGCACAACTTTTGAAGAACATATAGAAAAACTGAACATGATATTCAAACGATTCAAGAACTATGGTGTAACAATAAACTTGAAAAAATCAAAATGGTGCAGAGACCAAGTTTCGTTTCTTGGTCATACTTTAGATCGTACAGGAATTCGACCCGACTCGAAAAAATTGGATGTTATTCAAAATTGGCCTACGCCGAAAAATCAAAAGCAATTGAGGGGATTGATTGGTATTTGCAGTTATTTTCGGAAATTTACAAATCAGTTTGCAAATAAAATGGAACCATTAAGGGAATTGTTGAAGAAGAAAGCAACATGGAGATGGAATGAAAAGCATCAGAAGGCATTTGAAGAACTCAAAGAATTGTTTGTAAACAATGTGCAGTTGTTGTATCCGGATATGAACAAAGAATTTTACATTCAATGTGATGCAAGTCACTATGGTATTGCTGGTATTTTATATCAAAAGGATGATGATGGTGAAATGCAGATCATTAATATGGCTTCAAGACTGTTACAAACTTCGGAGATCAATTATAATGTATCTGAAAAGGAATGTTTGGCAATTGTGTTTGCTGTTGAGAAGTTTAGATTGTTCGTTCAAGGTGTGAGAAAATTCATAATTGTTACTAATCACCAAGCACTTACATTCTTGATGAAATGTAGATTATTATCTGGAAGATTAACTCGTTGGGTACTCTGGTTACAACAGTTTAACTTTGAAATTCGACATTGTTCGGGAAAATCTAACGTAATTGCAGATACATTAAGTAGATTACCAGGAACGGCAGAGGGAAAAATATACCAAGAAACTTGTGAAGATAAGGAAATTGGAATATATGAAATTATATTATCATGCAGTTTAAGCATGAAGAAGAGGTTTGAAAAGATACAAACTGAACAAGAACAGGACCCACAGTTTAGAGAGATTATACAGAAATTGAATGAGCCGAATGATAACAGTCAAAATCAACAATTCAAGATTTCCGGGACGAAATTATTTCACAAAGCGAAAAATGATGATGGATGGAGATTATGCATACCTACGACGATCATGAAGGACTTGATAATTGAAGTGCATGAAGAATTCGGACACTTCGGAGAACGTAAATGCCACATGGCAATGAGAAAGCTTTACTATTTCAAGAACATGGCAAGAATTATTCGAGTAATTCTAGCAAGTTGTGACATTTGTCAGCGGGTTAAGCATCCTAATAGAACATCAAGAGGTACTTATACTCCTATCATTCCCAGCAAACCAGGCCAGATTGTTGCCACAGATTTGTACGGACCTCTTCCAAGAGGAAAGTTTGGAATCAGATATATTCTGGTGTTTATTGATCTATTCTCCAAGTTAGTAAAATTGTATACATTGAAGCAGGCTACGGCAGTGGCAGTAGTTGGGAAATTGGAATTATATTTCAAGCAAGTTCAAATTCCGGAACGAATTTTATCTGATCATGGAACCCAATATACGTCTGGTTTATGGTACAAAACTTTGCAAGCAAATCAAGTAATCGCAATTCATTCGACTATTCGACACCCACAATCAAACCCTAGTGAAAGAGTCATGCGTAGTTTAGGTCGCATGTTTCGAACATATTGTTCCAACAAACATAACTCATGGGTACAATGGGTTCCTAAAATTGAACATTGGTTAAACGTAAGTTTTCATGAAAGTACAGGGTTTATGCCTATGGAACTACATTACAATCAAAAATACATATCCAACAGTGCTAAAAATATCGATTTTCCTGAAAATAACGGTAGTGAAATTGATATCGACATGAAGATTGTAATGGCTGGGGATAGATTGAAGAATAAAGGTGCTCAAAGAAAGAAGTATCATGAAGAAAAGTATACGAAGAAAACGACTTTCAAAACAAATGATTTGGTATTATTACGAGCAATACATGTTTCCAATTTTATGTCAAAGGAAACTAAGAAGTTTTTCCATATATTTGAAGGGCCTTATATTGTTTCTAAAGTGAAAGGAAACAATACGTATGAATTGAAGACCAAGGAAGGAATTTTGAAAGGAGTGTATAATACGATACTCTTGAAACCATACATGTCTTTGAAGGAACTGTAAAGCAACAATTGAAAGCAAAATACAAAAATGGACATTCACGATAGTGGGGTGGTATGTAATAAAGAAAGTATATTTCTATATTCCATAGTGGGGTATTGTAGCACTACTGTACCAGGGAGAGTTATCTAGGTTGTAAACAACAAGTGGTTCCTTATGAATTTATAGAAGGCCGTGATTGTTTCTATGGCGATCAAAATTATAACATAAATAATGACATTTAAATCATATTTTATTCAGGATTCAATTATATTAAAGTAAATAAGTAGTACAGAATATTATTACAGTTATATTTAAATTCTTAAAACATTAATTTATATTATAAAATGTCTTTAAAAATATTAAGTTATCTTTTCGAAACATATCACCTTTGGGGTCGAGGTTTAAAATAAAAAGGGTTCAAAACTGTAAAGCCACAACAATGGAAAAATATGGTATGGTGTTCAGAATGAGATTGGATGGTGGTGAATTTGAATTGGAAAAAGAGGCAGTTGAAATGTAAGATTAGAAGAAGAATGTTGTGTGTATCGTTTAAAAAAAAATCATTACTAGAAGAAATGTCATAAATAACTGTTATTAAAAGAAGAATATTAATCAAGAAAAGAAGGCGGCAAAGGGGAAAGAAAAGTGCACGAAGAGAAAATTCATGACAAAAACTATATTGATGATGAACTATCTAATGAGATGATGGACCATGATGGACTATAGCTATCTACACCTCAGTGATGAGTACTCATAATCTTAGTTATT
Source organism: Leuctra nigra (assembly GCA_934045905.1). NCBI lineage: Eukaryota > Metazoa > Arthropoda > Insecta > Plecoptera > Leuctridae > Leuctra > Leuctra nigra. The sequence goes on from OW203767.1 coordinate 1,093,250, forward strand.
AATTAATAAATATAAGTTTAAATCTGGCCAGAAGTAGCTTCACCCTTTTTAATTGTACTACATAAAATTAATAAAAATTACTAGAAAAGGAAATACATAATGCTACGAATTTATCACCCAACAGTGGGGTATTATTTGAAGATGGTTTAGGATTAATTAAGTAACTAGTGTAGAGTCACAAGATCAAACCCTTATTCAATAACTTTACAATTCCACCCATATTTTATGTGATATTCAAAACTTATTTTGCCCCGAAAGTAGTAATTTTAGCGTCCCAAATTCAATTTCTATTAACCTACCGCATATATACTTTCAGTGGCAAAATTATGTGCCCACCCCAAATATGTGTTCGCAACTCACTGCCCACCCTATAAAATTCCTGGCATCAACCCTGTAAGACTCTCTCCTCACTACATTTCTACCTGACAGAAGGCTGGGGAAATGTGCTGCATTCTTGTATAATTAGAAGAAAAGGAAAGTGAATATATTTTCCTAAACAATAGTATCCTAAATAGCAGTTGTTTGTAACGATGTTAAACATAAAATAATGTTTCATCCCGAGAATACAAGCAACATTATCATATGAAAATAAATGCCAAAATTCAAAATTAATCACATGTGAGAAAAATCATTTGGCCTTCTATATGGATGGCCCACTCAAACCCACTCTCCCCTAACTGTGTTGGGTTACCATGATGGGTATTTTCAGTTGCTTCTTGCTCATGTGACATCCAACAGCCACTTCCTCTGCGAGTTCCTCGTATTTATCGTACAAGTGTTTCTTCACCTGATAGCCGATGACATAGTCTGAAACAGAAACCGAACTTTATCTCTTGATTAGGCTTCAATGTAAAGAACTTTTAACTCAATTAAAAGTTAATGGTCATAGTGATAAATGGGTGACTATATAATATAATGTCTAAATAAAGTTGCTTCAGGTAGAGCGTATAATGAATCGTGATCGCCTTCAAATTAGTTTGGTCATAGAGGAAGTGCAATTGATTCCAAAGTTTCCAGACAATTTACAAAATGTAACAATACAATTTATTATAGTCTAAAGAAACTAAAAATTAACCCCCCTTCTTCTTTAAAGGAAGGACACACATCCCTATAATTAGTCCTGATGGCAATGAAAGTTTTCTAATAAACCACAGATTACCGGACATGTCCATCCAAACCGAAATCTCGCTGTTCTCGATAGTTTCTGTAGTCGCTTCTCTTGCGTCCTTGAACCGTTGTTCAAGATTCAGACTGAAGTTTGCGGGGAAGTACAGAGTTCCTTTCGTCACTGATGCCTTGACAGCCGCATGCGCTTCATCCATATTGCTGTAGAACACCTGCAAACACAGCAAGAAGAGATGTTACCAAGGCAACAACCATAGTCTACAAATCCATGTGATCATGGCCTAAGTCCTCGCCTAAAATAAAGTCCACTATAGTTTATAACTTCATTCCCAAAACACTTACATTAACGACTGATCCATCGCTTATCTTGTCCAACAGCAAACAACTGAGATCATGGAAATGGCACTCGTCCCCGCCCTGGTCAAAATGCACGCCCGAAGTGCCCCGAAGATCTCCGATCATCGCCGAGCAGTTGGAGACCTCGTCGTTGACGACTCCAAGTTGAATATCAGTGACGTCATTGCCGATCGACAAGAGGAAGATCGAGATCTCAAGCAGCGGTAGGAAAAACAAAAACGCCAACCCCCTGGAAACAAAGAACTACCGATAATATCGGCCTTACAGTTCACTGTCTCGCTTGTAAGTTGGTTGAATGACTCACGCCTTGTTTCTGAGCAACGCGATGAAGTCCTTGTACAAAAGCGCTCTGAGTCGATGCCTGAAGCTTGATGTGACTCTCAAGGGATTGACTTGGGGCCTTTCGAAGTCATTGAAAGAAGCCTTCTCAGCCGTAAACTGTCTTTCCAATTCCTGTGAATTCATTAACGGGAATATAACAGATCACTTTGGGTCACGGCGGGCGTCCTTTCCAATCTTCACAGTTCAAGTGTACTGAGAATCATAACATACTCCTCACAACATTATGGTCATATTTTGACTTTTTTACGAGAAAGGAAGATTTAAAAGTAACTAAATGAATGAATATACACTCGGGACAACAAAAATTGATTTCTGAACAAATTTGCATGACTGTTGGTCATGTTCCATAAAAATCAATGCTTGTTATAACCGTTGACATGTGAATTCACCTACTATAGAGTGAGACAAGGAGATCGCTTGGACTCACTTCTGATGATGCGATCAAATATTTTTCAGTCAATCAGATTTATTGAACGATCAAATTTAGTTGTGCCAAGTGTACCTCCTTCTCTGAAATGACATGCGAATCATCTTCTTGTTTCTGACTCAACAAGAGGAAGACTTGCTCCAATGTTTCACATCTGTAGCGCGCAATGAGGACGTCAGGAGCGTGCTCAGCCAATAGTCGCCCACCTCGCATCAATCCAACCTGAACAGAAGATAATGCATTCTTCAAAAAACAGCAACAGAAATTAGAGAAAGGGTCTCGGCTGCTTGGGACACATTTTTCATTTTACATTGTTTCATAGATTGTAAACAATGAAAAAAGAACACTACCTTATCGGCCTGTGTGGCTTCCTCGATGTAATGTGTGGTGATAATAACTGTCATGGCCGACTCTCTTGACACTTGTACCAGATAATCCCAGATGCTGCAACAACATGGCAGTTATTTACATCAAAACGTCGTACTATAGGACTACCTCATAGTAAGAAGAGAATAAACTCCACTTCTAAACATTGATAACTTCTAAGTGAGTAGTTCAGTTCTCACTTCTGCCTGAGGATAGCGTCGAGTCCAACTGTCGGCTCGTCCAGAATCAGCAGCTCCGGAGTCTGCACCAGCGCTGCGGCGAAAGACACTCTTCTCTGTTGCCCTCCACTGCAACAACCAATCAGATAGGAAGGAGCCTACATATAGGTTGATCATTGGAAGCTTCACAGGATCACTACACTGTAGTGGTGTTAGTGTATCTAATCGTCTTTGAACTCTTTTGAAGCGGCAAGTGATGTTTACCTGAGATCTCTGACTAGCTGGTCACTAGGTGGCAGCTCCAGCAGGCGAGACAGGAAGAGCAGGCGAGCAGTGATCTGCGCATGCGTCATGGCGAACAACCAGCCGAAGTAGAAGATGGTGTTCGTGACGCTCATCTCGTTCACGAGAGCCACTTCCTGGAAGAGATTCATTGAGGAGTCAGGAAGAAGCACGTGGTCGGTGCAAAGCAATGGTTGTATTTATATGTTTAATTGGTCTTATATAATGCACAGTGGACTTTGAATCGTCGCATCATATACAGCACCTCAATATGCATATTCATTCTTACACCTTCGTATTTCAAAAGTTACATTAAAGGACTTCTACACAACGCCGAAATCCGTTCTGAACCATCCGATATAAAACGCAGCCTTAAAAAGGTAGATATTTTATTTTTTAAATACGCGTAATCCTACCTGGGGCATGTATCCAATACGAGGGCCCGGTACGCCGCTGCCCTTGGTGCCCGGTACGCCGCCGAGCACTGTGAGCTCCCCCTCGTTGAGTTGCAGTCTTCCGGCGATACAACTCAACAGCGTGGTCTTCCCGCAGCCGCTGGCGCCCAACAAACCATAGCTGCAACACAAGACACTGTCAGTGGCGCCCAACAATCCATAGCTGCAAAACAAGACACTGTCAGTGGCGCCCAACAAACCATAGTTGTTACTTACATGGAGCCTCTACTGATGGTCATGTTGAGATGGTCTAGGATGAGTTGTTACTTACATGGAGCCTCTACTGATGGTCATGTTGAGATGGTCTAGGATGAGTTGTTACTTACATGGAGCCTCTACTGATGGTCATGTTGAGATGGTCTAGGATGAGTTGTTACTTACATGGAGCCTCTACTGATGGTCATGTTGAGATGGTCTAGGATGAGTTGTTACTTACATGGAGCCTCTACTGATGGTCATGTTGAGATGGTCTAGGATGAGTTGTTACTTACATGGAGCCTCTACTGATGGTCTTGTTGAGATGGTCTAGGATGAGTTGTTACTTACATGGAGCCTCTACTGATGGTCATGTTGAGATGGTCTAGGATGAGTTGTTACTTACATGGAGCCTCTACTGATGGTCATGTTGAGATGGTCTAGGATGAGTTGGGCTGACTTGCCCTTGCCGTAGCTCTTGCATGCATTGCTGACGTGCACTGCAGGCGCTGACATTTCCATTTTACCCAATCACTTTACTTAATACTTTTATGTATAGAAATCAATTACTATTCACACGAACTTTCTTGCTTCTAGACTATCACCAAATTATCATGTAAATTAAATATGTTGAATTTAACGACTGCCATAAATCTGATAGTTTCGAATTTTATTTTGCAACAAAATTATATTTACAATTCTTGTAAAATCTGTACTACCCGATAAAATCCTATTATTATTTAATAATATATATCATTTCCAAAGAGCAACAAACAAATTTTGGAGTAACTTCAATGTGTATGGTAATGCTCAAGAACACTTCTCTTCAGAATAGTCCAATTCACAATGATAAGAAAATAAAATACTAAACATTAACAAATGGTTCTTAGTATACAGCCAAGTTGCGGACAAAGTAGACAAAGGTACAAAGGTAATGTTTGTTGAAAAATAAAAGACACCTTCTTGTAAATAATAGAAATTAAATCATAATAAATATCAAATGAAGGTCTTGTGTTCATTTGGAGATCTACTAGATTGTCTGCCACATGAAATTCTACTCTGCTGAAAGAATCTGGAAGAATATTATAATGATCATGAGTGTCATAGCTTCTTAGATCGGATATCATCGGTTACGAATAAATAGAATAATAATGATTATAATTCAAAAAACAAATTGTTAATGTTAAAAATATTTTAAGTTTTTTGCCCGATAAGAAAGTGTAGGTCGAAGTGTCGTATTATATTATTCACTTCATCCAACATAAGATGGAACAGCATATGGACAAAAGACAACAATGACTATTTTAGTACATGGCAAAGAAGAATTGAAAATTGAAGCAAATTTGATTTCAAAAAATATAATTTTTGGTAACAGAAAATTTTACATACCTAACACAATTTAGCTGCATTTCAGCCCATTTCAGAATGATCGTGTACAGACAACGCATAAAGTCCTGTTAATTCTTCACCCTTACAGAATATCATGATACCACCACTCGTACAGCGAAGCTCGTAAAGTTGCCTATAGCAAACCCATAGCTATTTGTCAACAGAGGGATGACTGCATTACTGGGTTGTGTTCATCAGCCCCAGATAGATCACACAGATAAGGAAGTCAATGTTATGTCGATCGAACTAATATGACGTAGGAACAACAATCAGTTTTTCGTTTATCGGAACTATTAATTAACTTTCAGTTAAAACAAATATAGTTGGTTGGTGCATTTGGATTTCATTGGTATTGATTATATCACGATTGTTATAATACATTTTGGAGTTTAAACTATTTAATTTAAATACTCCAAAATTATATAATTATTAGGTTTTTTAAATTATTTAATCTAAAAATTAATTTATATTAAAATGAAGTTAAGATAGTCTATATTTATGTAATTTGTAATTACCTAATAAATCTTCCAAATGGAATAAATCGGTTAATTGAATGAATCCTGGTGTCAAGGCTGGCAACATAATTTGATCTATTATCAATCAGTGTGTGAATCATTGATCAGAAAATATTTGATTGTTATTGTAAACACTCAAACAGCTCCTATAACCATCAAACCTTAGATAAATTCATTTGTAACAGAAACCGGAAAGTAACTGAGAATCACAGTCACAACGTCACCCTAAAACACCACTCAACTCTAAAGACTCTAAATCTTAACTCAACGCCAACTCTAATCTTCTAGAGATCTCTAGTCTTTAGAGTCGTCAACTCTAAAACACTCTCTTCTTCTCTTTTATTCCTCTAAAAAATCTATAAGAAAAAGTATTTCTTAATTTTTAAAAAATACGATCATCATGCAAACACGCTAGGATTGATATCAAAATCCTGAGATCTGTCGAATAAACGAAAATCTTTATACTTGAATTGTCTAATTAGCATTTGTTCAATGACGGTCTACTCAGATTTAAACTATGTGTTACAGAAGTATTAAGTAGTTTGGGAAATCACACAGCTCAAAGGAAATTACAGTCGGTATTGTTATTTTTGTGATTGAATCGCATGGAGTAGATATTTGTGTGGATGGACGTTGTTGACAGACAAAACCAGTTTTTCAAGTCATCCCTCTGTTGACAAATAACTATGGGTTAGCTGTAGGCAACTTATCGAGCTTCGCTGTACTAGTGGTGGTATCGTGATATTCTGTAAGGGTGAAGAATTAACAGGACTTTATGCGTTGGCTGTACACTGTGACGTAATCTGTGAGCAGGAATAGGTCCATGACACACGCAATTGCAGAATGATCGTACCTTCAGCTTTCATCCCAGTGGTTCGTCCCGTGTGTTGTCCATCAGACATCGAGCGAAGTGAACGAGACAAGGAGCAGCTGAACTGGTTCATCAACAACATTCCATCCCCTAGTGCAATGACAGTGTGCGCAATCGAACCTCAACAAGTACCTATTCCTCGAAAACTAAATATTCATTTGTTACTATCATCGGATTGGCCATATTGTTACAAGAAATTGTGATTCGTGAGATGTTACAATTGATTTAATTTATTTTTAAAGAGTTAACTTCCGGATTGAGATAATATCTTCGCATTATGCAATAGTTCTGCATGATGTCTAGGGCGTTGATAAGCTTGGCAACGTATTGCGTGCTAATTATAAACCATTTCTTCTCTAATTATTTACAATACCTAGTAAGTGTTCGCTGATATTATTTGCAATGAGCTTGAATGATCATTGCCTTGTTTATCTGCCCTGGCTTCATTACTTCGGTGTTGACACGTTGATAACACAATGAGCCATTGGAACATATTTCATGAACGGAATAAGGGAACTAGGATATAATCTAAATGAAAAGGCTCCATAACGTAATGAACAGTGGCATTCTTTTTGGCAACTGAATCAGAACGCTCACATACACTTCATATTATGACGGCCTCGAGCCCGTTAATGTAAGTAATCTTTGGATGAAAGGGTTGGAATAACTCCAAATTAAGATTTTTCACAACAACAAGAGATTTAAATTTTTTATATTAAGTGGACAAAAGATGCCATGTTGATGCTAACTGTAAAAGCAGTAGGTTCCGCTCCATAGACAAACACAAGGTTTATGAAGATCATTCAAATCAGTACATTGACCAGTGAAACCCTACATCATTATTGTGTATTAATTTTTCAAAACCTATCGACTTGTAAGGAGGGAAATTGTAAGAATCAACACTAAACACTTTGACACGTCGATCAACAAGTGGAATAAACATGGAACACAGTTGAAAACTCAGCCCTGAAAAGATATTGTTATAGAAATGTGTTGAATTCAAATTCTTTATTTACATGAAAACATTCAGATTAATCTATTGTTATTCACATTCAATAACAATTGAAGGTGTATCTTACTTTCGGCGATGATGTTGAGATAGAATACAACATTGTTATTTAATATTCCAAATTCGAATAGAAATCGAACTAATACATGGTACTAAATAATAAACTAGATCGAAATTAAAATCAGGCAAACTTTTATTAATCGCATCAGAATCATCAGGAGATTCGAATCAGAGTTTCTGTGTAATTCCTGTGACAGGAATAAAATGACATTGTAAATAAAATTAATTCATAATTTAGTTACATAATGTCTGCAACGATAAAAATATAAACAGATTTAGAAAATATACGTGAATTAAGAAGCATTGCACTGGATGTGAACTATGATGAGTTGACCATTCAAACATTCTTCAAATCATTTTGTACTAGAGGAATAAGTTAAGTTTAATTGGTATTTTAGACAAAGAAGTGCTCGATTGCAATCTAGGGTGTCTTTAAAACCATGTTAATATTTCAAGAGATTTTTCGGCATTGCATTATTATTTCAAGACTCCACAATAACAACTGTTCATAATTTTCGAAATTTCGATTTTCTGAGAATTGCTCCTTCATATGTCGTATTTGTATTTATTTTACATTTTGAAAGTAAAGTTCATTCCAAATATGAATTAATGAGAGTAAGATGAGAATGTTCTTTATTATAAGCCAATATCGTGCGAAGAGATAATCTTCAGCAATGATAAGAGTTTAATTCCAGAAAACATCACATGACTCGCTTCACTGCTTGACAATCCATGATTGGTAATGATCATAAATGTTTGTTAGACTTCTTGGGCTTCTTGGGCATCAGATTGTATGTAAATGAACATCTCAGAAGCCAATCAAGCTATAAGTCATTTCAGAGGTAGCTTCATTAATCTAGGGTTTTAGCAGATTTGGAATAGTAAATGCATGGATTTATTATATCAATGAAACACAAAAATAAATGTAAATCTAGTATTTTACTGCGAGGTTAAAATGTTCATAATATGATTTTCTAAAGTTAATATCATTGGTTCAATGTCATGAAAATCTTGCAAGAGTTGATAAGTACAAATACCGGCTGTGAATATGCAGCATCAATGCATTTTATAGGAACATTACAAAGCAGAGTTATTATAGGGAAACGGCAGCCTGACGTCACAGTTGACCAAAATCTCACTGGGGGACAGATGCCTTCAATAAATAAGTAATAAGAATCATATACATTTTTTATTTAATTTCCTTGTTTTATTTGATACCATTTTTGTCCTTCTTTTTATATATTGTCTTTCACTCTGTATTAAGGTGGCTGGATCGATCGAGGTATAGACTCTTATCTTTATCATTTGTGTGTACTTATTGATATTCATGCCATACACAATCCCTGAAAAAATTATACACTTCTCATGTCTAGTTTCTGAGATAATTTGAGTTTTCTTCCCTATGTTATCTTATGGCAGGCAGCCAAGTAAAATCGAGACATTTTAAAGCTATAATGAAGTGTATTTTATTTTTTTTTGTACCGAGAGATTTGAACAAAAACCCATTTTTCTTGTAGTTGTACGGGCGTACTGTCCGGAAAAATATTGAAAACAATACAAACGTGTGCTATTTTAAAAGTAATAAAAAAAATATTGAAAACAATACAAACGTGTGCTATTTTAAAAGTAATAGCACACGTTTGTATTGTTTTCAATATTTTTCCTGACAGTACGCCCGTATATCTACAAGAAAAATGGGTTTTTGTTCAAATCTCTCGGTACAAAAAAAAACTTCATTATTAAAAGTTAGAAACCAAATTAGAAATGATTTTACAATCTCTACCATGTTAAACTTTGGTCATTCTCTAATATAAAATTGATACCTCACTTTTGGACTGGAGTTGCAACCTAAAAGACATATATAGAATCTTTTATACTTACCTAAATATAGTTCAAATATTGGAAAATGCTTTTTGAACTTATACTTTCAAGAAAAAAATATTTTTGTATATCGATCGCTCCAGCCACCTTAAACTAGGTATTGAAAATGTGCCTGTGTCCCAGTGAATAAACTAGATCGAGGTATGTTACCTAGCAACCAAAGTCAATCTACTTCTTGAGCCTGACGATTGCGAAGACAAACATGGCCACGATGTACACCACTGGCACCACGAAGCCCGGCCACACTTGCGGATGCATCCAGCTCCAGCCTCTCGTGAGGATGTTGACCAGAGCAGTGGTGGACCACGTGCTGGGACCACAGATCGCGATGTAGCGGTAGAACCTGGGCGACCCCTCCAGAGGCCACATCGCTCCACTAATGAACAGCACCGGGAAGAAGCTGCCCAGCACGATGTAGATGGCTTCGGTGATGTTCTTGCTGATGGCGCTCACCAGCAGACCTGCAAGTGTACTGAGGATGAGTTCATTGACCCTCCAGAGGCCACATCGCTCCACTAATGAACAGCACCGGGAAGAAGCTGCCGAGCACGATGTAGATGGCTTCGGTGATGTTCTTGCTGATGGCGCTGACCAGCAGACCTGCAAGTGTACTGAGGATGAGTTCATTGACCCTCCAGAGGCCACATCGCTCCACTAATGAACATCACCGGGAAGAAGCTGCCCAGCACGATGTAGATGGCTTCGGTGATGTTCTTGCTGATGGCGCTCACCAGCAGACCTGCAAGTGTACTGAGGATGAGTTCATTGACCCTCCAGAGGCCACATCGCTCCACTAATGAACAGCACCGGGAAGAAGCTGCCCAGCACGATGTAGATGGCTTCGGTGATGTTCTTGCTGATGTCGCTCACCAGCAGACCTGCAAGTGTACTGAGGATGAGTTCATTGACCCTCCAGAGGCCACATCGCTCCACTAATGAACAGCACCGGGAAGAAGCTGCCCAGCACGATGTAGATGGCTTCGGTGATGTTCTTGCTGATGGCGCTCACCAGCAGACCTGCAAGTGTACTGAGGATGAGTTCATTGACCCTCCAGAGGCCACATCGCTCCACTAATGAACAGCACCGGGAAGAAGCTGCCGAGCACGATGTAGATGGCTTCGGTGATGTTCTTGCTGATGGCGCTGACCAGCAGACCTGCAAGTGTACTGAGGATGAGTTCATTGACCCTCCAGAGGCCACATCGCTCCACTAATGAACAGCACCGGGAAGAAGCTGCCCAGCACGATGTAGATGGCTTCGGTGATGTTCTTGCTGATGGCGCTCACCAGCAGACCTGCAAGTGTACTGAGGATGAGTTCATTGACCCTCCAGAGGCCACATCGCTCCACTAATGAACAGCACCGGGAAGAAGCTGCCCAGCACGATGTAGATGGCTTCGGTGATGTTCTTGCTGATGGCGCTCACCAGCAGACCTGCAAGTGTACTGAGGATGAGTTCATTGACCCTCCAGAGGACACATCGCTCCACTAATGAACAGCACCGGGAAGAAGCTGCCCAGCACGATGTAGATGGCTTTGGTGATGTTCTTGCTGATGGCGCTCACCAGCAGACCTGCAAGTGTACTGAGGATGAGTTCATTAACCCTCCAGAGGCCACATCGCTCCACTAATGAACAGCACCGGGAAGAAGCTGCCCAGCACGATGTAGATGGCTTCGGTGATGTTCTTGCTGATGGCGCTGACCAGCAGACCTGCAAATGTACTGAGGATGAGTTCATTGACCCTCCAGAGGCCACATCGCTCCACTAATGAACAGCACCGGGAAGAAGCTGCCCAGCACGATGTAGATGGCTTCGGTGATGTTCTTGCTGATGGCGCTGACCAGCAGACCTGCAAGTGTACTGAGGATGAGTTCATTGACCCTCCAGAGGCCACATCGCTCCACTAATGAACAGCACCGGGAAGAAGCTGCCCAGCACGATGTAGATGGCTTCGGTGATGTTCTTGCTGATGGCGCTCACCAGCAGACCTGCAAGTGTACTGAGGATGAGTTCATTGACCCTCCAGAGGCCACATCGCTCCACTAATGAACAGCACCGGGAAGAAGCTGCCCAGCACGATGTAGATGGCTTCGGTGATGTTCTTGCTGATGGCGCTCACCAGCAGATCTGCAAGTGTACTGAGGATGAGTTCATTGACCCTCCAGAGGCCACATCGCTCCACTAATGAACAGCACCGGGAAGAAGCTGCCCAGCACGATGTAGATGGCTTCGGTGATGTTCTTGCTGATGGCGCTCACCAGCAGACCTGCAAGTGTACTGAGGATGAGTTCATTGACCCTCCAGAGGCCACATCGCTCCACTAATGAACAGCACCGGGAAGAAGCTGCCCAGCACGATGAAACTTGATGAAACCCTGAAGAGATATACTTTTTGTTCTCACTGTGGAATTGAAAACATAAAACAGCATAGCTGATTTTAGTTCATTTTGTTAATTAGCTTGAGAGGAATGTGTGTAAAAAAATCAGCTCTCTAGTTTGAATAGTTTTTGAGATGAATGTTCCTCAAGATGGGAAATACTGATTTTGAGAAAATCGTATTCAAAGTTAGACGCGACTATTAGATTCTAATAGGAGATCAACACTATATTTATTTTTTTGACAAACTTCTTACATTTAAACAATATTATGTTAACATTTCCCAATACAAATTCGATCAATTACAATATAAAAAAATACAAAATAAGATATAATTGTTTCATTCCTTCTTGTTACACTCCCCTCACAGCCTAGGACAGGGGTTGAACCTTTTTTGGTCAAGGAGCCAATTTCCCCCCAAAAAATTATAAATTAGATAATAATGGGAGCCGCAGTAGGCAATCAAGTTTAAAACACTGAAAATAATAAATTGCATGACTAGTTTATTTTCATTAGGTACTTTGTTTATTTTGATATTTTGACGAATTTGTTGCCCCGCAGAGCGTGTTTTGGAATTTCAACCATTTGTAGGTGATTCAGGTACTCTAAAATGAGCAAACTTTGCCCCGCAGGGCTTTTTTTCGAAATTCCGAATTGTTCGATTCCAGATGTTTATTTTTTCCGGAGCTGCAGGTTGCCTACCCCTGACCTTGGACCTCAGCCAAGAGAGACACAGAGTGACGTACCGAAGCAGATCCCGACGATATATTGCAGGCCGACGAGAACCACGACGCCGATATTGCTTCCCAAACTCTTCATCCCGAAGACGTAGAAAGCCAGCAGCAGCATCTCGCCCACTTGGATCACCATGGGAACGATTTGACACAAGCAATGTGACAGCAGCACCTCGCCAGCGGAGACACCTGTTACATGAAGCATGGTTAGAACAGTTTGTATCTACCCAAATAAATCCTTAATTTGTAATTGCGAACAAAGTACAGTTTTCTTTGGTGAGTCCTTCATGTTACAAATGGTTACCGTTATGACCCCATTCAAGACAGAAGCAGATGTGAACCCTTTCTTTTGAAACAATAAACGTATTGCACTACTAAGCTGGTATAAATTAACGATCTTTAAATAGAGGATTTAAGTTGGATTACGTAAATTATAATGTAAGATTCAACAGACGTAGAAGAACTCCGCATCCTGAGATGGTACAGAGTAGAGATCCTGTAGTACAGTGGCTCAGTTGTCAAATGAAATGAGTAAATAGTTTTAATACCTGCAACTTCGTTTCTGTCCCAGACGCCATTAAACCTGTCAGTCGCCAGAATCGTCCCCGTGATCATTGATGATAAGAAGAAGGCGATCCTGTCAACACAAATCACAGTCAAACAAATCATTCGAGATCTGATGAAGTGTCAAGGTTCTAAGATGTGACTCACGTGAGAATGACTCCTGGACCCACGTAGTCTCTGAACATCGAGTCCTCGCCTCCATGCACCGGCGTCCCGAACTGCAAAACACCGTTCACAAATCACAACAATACCAAAACACGAGGAGACTCAATACCTGCCGTCTGCAAACGGATCATTTGAGAGGTACTACATGAATAGTACAACCTACCTAAAGTGCAAGAGTAATTCTACTTTCTGTCAAAAAGGCGATGAAGAACCGTTTCTCGCGGTTATTTGAATAGGAAGTTCAACTGGGTTTTCCTATATTTCTCCGAAATATACGAGGCGAAGACAAAATGGTTTTGCATCGAACCCTTCGCTTTCAACTAACATTTGGTATAAACTAGCATATTATATAGGTTATTTCAGTTGATATTCCGCATTATGGTGTGAACGAAAACACTCTCTGACACACTGTTGACATCTCTTGTTTGTTTATTAAACTTGCAATTGATAAGCTATTATAAATTTGAAAATAAAAACAAGTGCTCCGATACAAGTATAATCCAGACGACAATTATCTCCATAATTATTTTACACTCCTAAAGGTGTCCGCTAAGATATTTTGAATACCCCTTGTCCGAGAGAGAGGGATGGTCTCGGAAGACCGCGCGATCGCACACAGCGACTGAGGGATGGACAGAAAAACGGTTATTAACATTAGGGGCCACTTCTGGCGGACAACTCCGTGTGACACGGAATGTACTGCAAGTCAACATTCGAAAAGTGTGTAAATCGTATGTTGAAAGTGGTTTCTGATTGAACTTGTACCGGAAGCAAAGAGCATGCTATATCGTGATGGGTTACCATGATGGGTGTTTTGAGTTGCTGCTTGCTCATGTTACATCCCAGAGCCACGTCCTCTGCGAGCTCCAGGTATTTGTCATACAAGTGCTTCTTCACCTGATTGCTAATCACGTAACCTGTAACACCGACAAGAGTGCAATCTATAGCTTTCATTTTACTACCTCCAAAGATTTAAAAAGAAAATTAATCAAAATATAAAAATAAGTTGCCTAGATTCAAAACCGACAATTTTCAGAAAAATAATTCTTGAGTTCTAAATAATTTGTATTTCTCTATTTTGTAAATACAACACAAAGTGCAACAAAAATGTCCACCCTTTCAAAATTGTTGAGCAAGCGTAGCGAGCGTCTCCGCACTTTTAGACACTTTCTCTGTTAAGATATGAAGGAACATTACGGTATCTTCCCTGGTTACTAAAACACACCACTTACTGGACATGTCCATCCAAACAGCAATCTCGCTGTTGTCGATAGTCTCCGTGGTCGCTGCTGTCCCATACTTCGTGCGGCTTTCAAGATTCAGACTGAAGTTCGCGGGGAAGTGCAGAGTTCCAATCGTCACTGATGTCCTGACAGCCGCATGCGCTTCATCCACATTGCTGTAGAACACCTGCAAACACGATGCGGGTTACCAAGGCAACAAGTACAAACACAGCAAGAAGAGATGCGGGTTACCAAGGCAACAAGTATGACACCTATCGTCAGTGACACCTTCTTACAATGTACGGCTCACGAAAATGAGATATAATTTACAAAATTGTTCTCCTTGGACAGCAGAATTTGTTTGTCCTGAAGCAATAATTTCCTCCTTTAGTGGCGAATACTTGTGTTCGAAAAAACCCAATAATTTTCTTGAGTGTGAATTGTTCTCCAAATTATTTCTTTATTCGCCAGTAATAATTTCTCTGCACATTCGAAGGCAGCGGAGAGTCTGTAACAGCGATACATCGGGCCAAGTCGACATTTCAGTGCTGTTCACACAAAGTGTAATAAACGCCTTCTGTGTGCGTGGCCATTTTGTGTCCGACATTGAACATTTGATCTATTCGGAGGTCTAGCCATCCGAGGTTATACTTGATCTCCTCAGTCCTCACCTAAATACAGTCCGCTAGTTTAATAAGCGTCAAGCGCCAACACTTACATTAACGACTGATCCATCGCTTATCTTGTCCAACAGCAAACAACTGAGGTCATGAAAATGACACTCGTCTCCGCCCTGGTCAAAGAACACGCCCGAAGTGTGCCGAAGATCGCCGATCATCGCCGAACAGTCGGAGACCTCGTCGTTGACGATCCCAAGTTGAATGTCGGTCACGTCGATGCCGAAAGTTATGAAGAAGGTCGAGATTTGAAGCAGTGGGAAGAGAATCATAAACACCAAACCCCTGGAGAAACACAAGAACACATTTAAGCCCGGTCTTTCAATACTCTGCTAAAGTCTCAATTAGCTCTTAACAGTTAGTTAGTGGGCATTCAAGGAATGATTGGTTGTTGCCATGGCAACATAGTCCTAATTGACTGTATAAAAGTTAGCAAGGCATTGAAAGACCGGCCCTTACTAAACTAATTATACTTTTCCAGTAGATTCTGCCAGAAGATTTATGAACTTTGAGTAAGTAAATTCATCCCTTCAATCCTTCCCTATTCAGATATTTTGATAGATGTATTTTATATGTGGCATAGAAGGTCATAAAGAACATAATTCTTCGTAACGAAATCAGAACATATTTTGTATTCTACTTTCTTTTCTTTGATTTTAAACTTGCATTATATAATGCTTACAGCTTGTAGATTTCAACTATAAGGATAAGGTTAACTGTGTGACGGTTGCAACAAGATTGCAGAACGATAGCGTGATACTTATCAATCATTCGGGATGGATATTGTCGATCTGATCAGTGAAAGACTCACGATGTGTTTCTGATGAACGAGATGATGTCCTTGTACAGCAGCGCTCTGAGTCGATGTCTGAATCTCGGCGTGGCCCTCAAGTGATTGCCTTGGCTCGTCATGGCGTCGCAAAAGGAAACCCTCGACACATACTCTCTTGCGGACTGTTCTTCCACTACCTGTGAGATCATCGACATTAGTTCACTGACGTTTACAATCTTATGTTCTGCAGAGCAAAGCGCATGCCATGATATGAATAGCCTTCATTGGTTCTTATTGGTTCTTTAAAACCTGTTCACACTGATGATTCGACCAAGATCCAGTTCAATTACAATCGAGCTCGAAATGGCGGTAAGTATGAAGATGAGCTGTAAAATGCTTGTTACATGCAAATTAGAGCATTTTTTCCCCCTTGAATACGATTACGATTCAGATTTCTTACAACTCTATCGAGATTTGGATCATGATCGAATCCCCAGCAAGAGCAGGGTATTACCGAATTCCATCTCTATATTATTTAACTCTTTTGCAGACGAGTGATTGCTAAATATGAAATTACATTTTCAATAAACACTAATAGTGAGGTTCAAGTGTAGAAAAAATGCTTTCCGCTCGATTGGAGTGCCGAAATTGATTTTTTCATAATTATCGATTGTTTACATCATTCTTAATATTACCTGACGTGCCTTCAATTTTTTTGGTGGCCATCTTGGAAAATATGGCGGAAAACGTAAATTTTACAAATAATTAATTGCTGGTAGAGGAAAGGTTGAAAAATTATGAAATAATTCACTAAAACTAACTCAAATATGGGGACTTGAAAAAAAATACGCCGTGAAAAAATTTTATTTTTTCATTGTTGGAATTGACCAATCACGTTTCTGTGTTTTTTTGCTCTCAATTTATTACGAAACGCGTGGACTTAGACTATAATATGTGGAATTAAAATTTGTAGACAATTTCATTTTGAACAATATGCGTAAAAAAAAAAAAAAAAAAATCACATTTTTCTTAATTTTTTAAAAATTTTTGTTTACCGCGTATTTTCTTTTTAAAGTTACTATTATTGAGTTAGTTTTAGTGAATTATTTCATAATTTTTCAATCTTTCCTCTACCAACAATTAAATAAGTTGTAAAATTTACGTTTTTCGCTCGTTTTCCGACATATTTTCCAAGATGGCCATCAAAAAATTGAAGGCACGTCAGGTAATATTAAGAATGATGTGAACAATCGATAATAATGAAAAAATCAATTTCGGCACTCCAATCGAGCGGAATTACATTTGCTCCCATACTATAACAATAGTTCGAACAATCATCATCATCTCCTTAAAGTATCCTAAAGCAACGTATACAATTGCTAAACCGTCCTGAAAGTCAATGATAACAAAACGAAACTGCAATTTTTTTAAATTTGAGTGTTATATTCCTTGACAAATACTGGAGAGTGTAAATGTACCTCCTGCTCTGCGTCGACGTGTAAGCCCATTTCTTGTTTCTGACTCAACAAGAGAAAGACTTGCTCCAATGTTTCACATCTGAACCGCGCAATGAGAGAATCAGGAGCCCGTTCAGCCAATAGTCGGCCGCCTCGCATCAATCCCACCTGAACAGAACAAGAAGGTATACAATACATAGAACACTCACTTGGAACTTCCTCCGTGTCTTTGCTATGGCAACCCTAATCTTTTTTCCGTATATCGGGGAAAACTCTTTTTGGCAACGGACGATTTGAAGAAGGGTGACGATTTCGGAAATTGGGATTTAAACCAGGGATGATCAGATAAAAACAGGAAAAAATGTAACAAAGTTTCAATTTGTTGTCGCAGTCATGATTGCAATCCTATGTTTATGAAAACGTTGAGAAGAGAAGGTCGAGGAAATAAAGAAAGAAAATGTAAAGAAAGACAACGCTGTTAGATTGCGAAAGGAAGTCTTCCAGAAAATTATAATATTTGCAAGATCGGAATTATTTCCAGTAAATACACAAACATGGTCAACTGAACTAGTGACAAGACGTAAACATGAAAGAAAAACACTACCTTATCGGCCTGTGTGGCTTCCTCGATGTAATGTGTGGTGATAATAACTGTCATGCCCGACTCTCTTGACACTTGTACCAGATAGTCCCAGATGCTGCAACAACATGGCGGTTATTTACAACTCTTGGTACTTAATGCTAAAGAAACTCTATCGACGAGTAAGTGAGCATCATCTCCACATGAAGTTGGACTCTTACGTTTTTCTGAGGATCGGATCCAGTCCAACTGTCGGCTCGTCCAGAATCAGCAGCTCCGGAGTCTGCACCAGCGCTGCGGCGAAAGACACTCTTCTCTGTTGCCCTCCACTGCAACAACCAATCAGATAGGTAGGAGCTTATATATAGGTTGATCATTGGTAGCTTAAGACACTCTTCTCTGTTGCCCTCCACTGCAACAACCAATCAGATAGGAAGGAGCCTACATATAGGTTGATCATTGGTAGCTTAAGACACTCTTCTCTGTTGCCCTCCACTGCAACAACCAATCAGATAGGAAGGAGCCAACATATAGGTTGATCATTGGTAGCTTAAGACACTCTTCTCTGTTGCCCTCCACTGCAACAACCAATCAGATAGGAAGGTGCCTGCATATAGGTTGATCTAGTGGAGCGGTCGCTCCACGCCAGCCAAGTCGTACGGCGCGCGCACACACTCATTTAAAAAGGCTGGAGCAAATCCACTTTTACTGTAAGCATCAAAGTGGCATTTTCGGCCTACTGGATCTTAAAATTGGAAAATCTCACATTGTTGCGATATATCTTAATTTCGAGCTATGGCCCACCCTACAACATATACCAAATTTGGGAACAATAGGTTACGCCCTTTGCGCGCTAGAGGGCCGTGAAAACAGTGTTTTAGGGCGGTTTTAATAATAATTATAATAATAATAATAATAATAATAATAATAATAATAATAATAATAATAATAATAATAATAATAATCTCAGTAGTAGTAGTCTCCTGGAATTCAAATCCGGTAAACAGGCCACAGCCTAAACGGCTGAACCGATTGATCCCACATTTTTACCACGTGTGCACTTTGGCGTCTGATTTAACCTTCACCCCATGAATTTTTTGTGCCGCCATTTTGAAACCGGAAGTGACGTTATATCTCGTCAACGGCTGGACCGATTGGAACGAAAATTGCGCCAAACGATTCAGACGGTCATCTATATGCATTACTAGGAAAACGCTCTGAGTAACGCGTTGATGAGCGAGCACGGATACGGCGCAATACCTCGAACCGAAATTCTGTTTATCGAAAATGTCCTTAAAAGCCAATAATTCTTGAATTTCGTCACAGACTTGTATGAAAATCTCCAACAATTCCTAAAATATTGGTCCCAATAACCACGCAAAGTTTTAAGGTTGATTGATTGAACCTTTATGATTGAACGATTCCTTGTTAATTAACAAAAATCACAGGATCTCGTTCATAAAATATTTAAACGGTCATATCAGTTTCATAATAATATACGTTTGAAAGTTTCTGCTCTAACAACCTTGAAGTGAAGATTCGAAGATGCCGTGAAATGTGAAATTCGAGAAATATGACAGCCAACACGCAAAATATCCGTAAACTGTCAATAACTGTTGAATTTAAACACAGTTTAGTCTGAAAATTGTCAAAAATACAGATAATGTTGGACCCGATTACCATGCAAATTTTTAAGTTGATCGGTCAAACGGTTCTGGTTTAAATTTTAAAAAGCACATGAAATATTTTTTTAAATTTTAACCAATGAGACGATTTGGCTGAAAATTTGTAAAATAAGAGACAATGTTGGTCTTAATGACCATGCAAAATATAAGGTTGATCACATTTGTCGAAGACCATTTTCATTTTTCAGCCTATCAGGAGATGTTTATTTAAATTTTAACCAATTGATAGATTTCAAAAAAAAATTGGGTCAGCTAACTGAGAAGGTTGTCTCTACATGTGTGCAAAATTTCAGGTCGATCGATGAAACGGTGCGATTTCAGTTGCTCCATTTAGCATTCAACAACAAAAAAAAAAAACAAAAAACAGAGGTCCGTGTCAAACGAGTCAAAAGGAGACGCTCGCTTCGCTCGCTCAATAAGTAGCAAAAGGCTAAACATTATGTTAAAGAAACCGGAAATGACGTAATGAAATTTGAAATACATCGATTGGCTTTTTGGCAACAAAGGTTGATCCGATTATTTTGATATTTATGTAACGTATGAACTTTTGACGTCTCATGTGACTTGTTATAAATCAACCGGAAGCCGCCATTTTGAAACCGGAAGTGACATCATATCTCAATAACGGCTAAATAGATTTCAACGAAACCAGCGCAAAACAATTAAGACGGTCAACTTTATGTATTATCATCAATAATATTTGCAGTTTCCCATACCTAAACCGGAAATTACGTCACACATTTTAATAATCTCACAAATTTTTATTTTGATGCAATAAATATACTATTTGAGACAGCTTATAAAATTGTAATCATGTTTAAAATATACTTCAAGGGGTCAGAGATTTCAGCCGCCATTTTTAAACCGGAAGTAACGTCATATCTCAAAAACTGGTAGACAAATCGGTATGAAACTAGCGACGAACGATTCGGAAGGCCATCTCTATGGAATATGAACAGTACAAATAGAATTTTCCTATTTATGAGACCGGAAATGACAATTAAATGTATAAAGTAGGAAAACGCTCAGTGTAACGCGTTGATGAGCGAGCACAGAACATGCAACATCCCCATAGTAACGATGCACGACACGGCACAAGACGATTTTCTCTGCAATTTTTCAATCTCCATAATACTCTGGATGAATAACAGATCCATTGTGTCGTGAAGTCTTACCTACATACCTTCTCCAGAAATCTCTTGTGGCATCCCATACTAAACTCGTAAAATTATAATTAATACTTGACTGATTGGGCTTACAATATGTAAAATTTAATATTAAGTTGGTCTTGATCACCAAGCAAAATTTGAACTTAATGTGAACATTTTTATTGTCGACCAATCAGAAGACATTATTTAAACTTAAACCAATTAGAGGATTTGGCCTTCGTACTGCATCCGATTTTATGCGCTAGCTCAAAAATGCTTTCATTTTACTGTACATTGTGGATAGCTTGGCTGCTCTACAAGCCTTGCCTTGGAACATAAGCTTAAAGAAGGCAGGGATGACAATTTAGTATACATTTTTCAAGATTATGGAATAAAATGACCTTAAAATGACAAAACTTTTGAAAATAACGACAGATTAGACTGAAAATTGGCAAAAATATCTAAAATGTTGGTACCAATGACCACGCGAAGTTTCAAGTTGATCGGTCAATCTGTTCTAGTTTAAATGTCAAAAATCACATGAAAAATGGTTTTAAATTTGAACCAATAGGAGGATTTGGCTGAAACTTTTTATGATTGGGTACAATGTTGGTTGCAATGTTTTTGCTAAATTTCAAATTGATCGAAGCACCCAATCGAAAGATAATTTTTTTTAAATTTGAACCAATCACGGGAGCCCATTCAAAAACGATCCCAGGGACCGTATAGATTACGTTAGTATGTGTACAAAATTTCAGATCGATTGCTTGAGCGGTTTGACCTAGGCTGTGACCACAAAAAAAAAAAAAAAAAAAAAAAAAAAAACACACAGAGAAAGTGCCATAAGAGTACCGTGGTGACGCTCTCTACGCTCGCTCAATTATGTATATTTTATATCTGGCCTATACTTCTAAGCTATTAATATACACGATGCGCCAAATATTTTTTGATTTTCAAATAAAGTTTTGACTTGGCAAATTTTTTGATATCATTACTTTTCAGTGCAGAATTTTTAGATTTCATATTTTTTTTTGTAGAAGAGACTTGGCTGGTATTTTTACACGAAGTGTTTTTTATGGGGTCATTGGTAGCTTAAGACACTCTTCTCTGTTGCCCTCCACTGCAACAACCAATCAGATAGGAAGGAGCCTAAATATAGGTTGATCATTGGTAGCTTAAGACACTCTTCTCTGTTGCCCTCCACTGCAACAACCAATCAGATAGGAAGGAGCCTACATATAGGTTGTTCATTGGTAGCTTAAGACACTCTTCTCTGTTGCCCTCCACTGCAACAACCAATCAGATAGGAAGGAGCATATAGGTTGATCATTGGTAGCTTAAGACACTCTTCTCTGTTGCCCTCCACTGCAACAACCAATCAGATAGGAAGGAGCCTAAATATAGGTTGATCATTGGTAGCTTAAGACACTCTTCTCTGTTGCCCTCCACTGCAACAACCAATCAGATAGGAAGGAGCCTACATATAGGTTGTTCATTGGTAGCTTAAGACACTCTTCTCTGTTGCCCTCCACTGCAACAACCAATCAGATAGGAAGGAGCATATAGGTTGATCATTGGTAGCTTAAGACACTCTTCTCTGTTGCCCTCCACTGCAACAACCAATCAGATAGGAAGGAGCCTACATATAGGTTGATCATTGGTAGCTTTAGACACTCTTCTCTGTTGCCCTCCACTGCAACAACCAATCAGATAGGAAGGAGCCTACATATAGGTTGATCATTGGTAGCTTAAGACACTCTTCTCTGTTGCCCTCCACTGCAACATCCAATAGAGTCAGCCAATGAATGAATGTAAATATTTTGTAAAACTCTTAATTTCTGACGGATTCCTTTATTAGGTTCGAAATTATTTAAAGGATACGTCGAGTGTAATGAGAATACTTATATGCTAATATGTCGATCGTTTGTTCAGGGTCAGTTCAATATTCTTTTTATTTAAGAACATTAAGGAAAGTGATACTCAGACTTCACGTACTTCCTAATGCAGATCAGTATTGTAGTATCATCAGGTAATTTCAAATCATATCCGAGCCTATTGAAAAGGCAATTGATTTACCTGAGATCTTTGACTAACTTTTCACTAGGTGGCAGCTCCAGCAGGCGAGACAGGAAGAGCAGGCGAGCAGTGATCTGCGCATGCGTCATGGCGAACAACCAGCCGAAGTAGAAGATGGTGTTCGTGACGCTCATCTCGTTCACGAGAGCAACTTCCTGGAAGAGTCATTGTTTTTCATAAGGTTCATTATAAACCTTATTATACCTTATTATACCTTATTATTATTATTATATTATATTATTATATATTATTATTATTATTATTATTATTATTATTATTATATAATATTATTATATTATTATTATATTATACCTTATTATACCTTATTATTATAGGTTATTTTAACCTTATTTCATAAGGTTCATAGATTAGCATTAGATTAGTATAATTTAGTTTGTGGTGATTATTTAAATTTTTCCTGTTTTAATTTTTAACTTATTGTATCAATTGCTTTTCTCTGTTAGTTTTTCATAATTTGTTGTTATTTTATGTTATGTCCACTTGTGGAGTTTTACTCTGTTGGATATATTGTACAAATACATAAATAAAAGTGGCAACAATAGCCGGTTGGTTAGCCCATTGGCTTAGGGCGCAGACGATCGGGGTTCGATTCCCCGTCAGGGAGTATCTTTTGACGGAACAGGTTGGGTGAGTGGTTAACGCTCTCAGCTTGTATTCCGGAGGCCCGGGTTCGATTCCCGCGGCCGTCCTTCCTGACTGGGGTTTTTTCGTGGTTTTCCCTCAGTCTTCAGGCAAATGCTGGGAAGGTACCCTACTAATAGGCCACGACCGCCTCTTTCCCACCTTCCATACATACCTACTCTTCACCATCATCTCCCAATCATCATCATAATCATCCATCCGTCGCCATTAGCCTCGCTGCAGAACAGTGCGACGTTAAGCCCCAGACAAAAAAAAAATACATAAATAAATAAATAGTCCTGGAATGGAAGTGGCCATTCTTCACTCGGATGATTGGGAGTTCTTAATGCTTGTAGTCCGATTGATTGTATGACTTATTGTTAGGTGTTAAATGTTGGCTTTGCCCATATTTTGTTATCACTTCTTATATAAGTGCGATTTTTAAAAAAAAATCATTAGAATGGGCTTACATTTTTACACGAATTGTTGTTTTAGAAAATAAATCATCGGATATTATGTAATTCAGAAATATAATGAGTGCAACCATTCTTTCCAAAATGAAACCCCTAAGCCTCCATACCTGCCTCCCACCCTAAGGAAATATACCTATGTATATTCATCATAATAGTGTTGCGTAAAAATGTTTCGACGGATTAATTACATCATTACTCATTTTAAACATTAGTCAATACATAGGACTCATACTCATTACTAATTACTCATTGCTTATACCTAAAACGTATATTTTAAAGTTTTTTGGGAACTTTGTCCCCTTAAAAAACTCTATAAATTCAACACTGAAATGAAGTGATATCAAAAATAAGCCTAATTTGTCACGCGAATTCAATAATAATTTTTAAATATAAAAAAATACTTGCTAATCGTTAAGTAAATTTAATGTATTGATATTCCAATACACTAATTAGTGTACTGTTTTCAAGCATGAACAGTCAAGTTTTCTATTAACGTTTTGACTCGGCCCCATTATCAGTACTTAAACAGTAGGTGAACAGAATTTATTGATTTCACTTCTGATGAATCTTTTTTTGTTTTACACAGAGTTTTTCTGTGTGAATCATACATTAACTTTACTGCATTATGATCTTAGATAAGTTATGAATAACATAATAAAACTATACAAGTAATTAATCAAGGTTTTTCTTTGAACAGTGTGACGTCAACTCCATGACTATTATTAATTGATAAGAAATCCATTTGCGTTCACGATAGATAATTATAGAAGAATTATTATTTCTTTGCATACAATGGAAATAAAATATCACATTCCGACAAGACATATTTTCTATAAACTCATACCAACAGATTAATAATATCACCCAAGTCCGGCTTTACTTATTTAATCGTCTTCGGACTTAATTAATTAAACTTGTTCAATAATTTAGTAGTGTTTAAATCGAGTGAATTTTAAATAACAGTGCCCCCCCATCGAGACGGACATCCCCCAGAACGGGGTTCCACCTAACCCACCCCCTCCTGCCACTCAGCGCCGGACCCCCACTGACCGGTGCCCCTAGGTGAACCCACTCCCTGACCACTACTGTAGTGGAAACAGAATATTTAAAACCAGTCTCAATATAGTTGCAGTGGCTAAGAACAAAAAACAGGCATACGCATACAAACTTATCGTGTTGTTCAACAAAATGTAGTTTAAGATGGTTTTAAAACAGCGTTCAAACTATTGACACGTCTTAAATCCTACCTGAGGCATGTAACCAATACGAGGGCCCGGTACGCCGCTGCCCTTGGTGCCCGGTACGCCGCCGAGCACTGTGAGCTCCCCCTCATTTAGTTTCAGTCTTCCGGCGATACAACTCAACAGCGTGGTCTTCCCGCAGCCGCTAGCGCCCAACAAACCATAGCTGCAACACAAGACACTGTCAGTGGCGCCCAACAAACCATAGTTTAGGATGAGTAGTTACTTACATGGAGCCTCTACTGATGGTCATGTTGAGATGGTCTAGGATGAGTTGTTACTTACATGGAGCCTCTACTGATGGTCATGTTGAGATGGTCTAGGACGAGTTGTTACTTACATGGAGCCTCTACTGATGGTCATGTTGAGATGGTCTAGGATGAGTTGTTACTTACATGGAGCCTCTACTGATGGTCATGTTGAGATGGTCTAGGATGAGTTGTTACTTACATGGAGCCTCTACTGATGGTCATGTTGAGATGGTCTAGGACGAGGTGGGCTGACTTGCCCTTGCCGTAGCTCTTGCATGCATTGCTGACGTGCACTGCAGGCGTTGACACTTCCATTGCAATCAGTCTCTTCGTTCAATATTACTTGATGACACCGACACCGAATATCTGAATTTGTAATTTATAATTTGTATATATCCTCAACAATTTATTTTTATTTTTTTGCCATCTTGCAGAAACATAGATATTGCTCTATTTGTGTCAGGTTTATGATTACCCCAGTATTATTCTTTAAATAAATACATTAAAAGTATCTGAAGACTGAAGATACTTTCCAAATATTCACGAGAGTCACAGTAAATGGGGTCTGTGAAACTCCGTTCACTCGGAAAATACTAAAACAATCGTTCAATAATTTGACTGAATGTATATTGACTGTTTGCTAGAATGATGGCACCTTAATAATAATAATAATAATATTTATTTATTGCTTAGAACATGTTCGGTGGCAACAATGACACCTTGACACCTTCAGAAGTCAAGCCAAGCGATCTTCGTGTCTCACTCTATTAGGAGCTCTCATTTCAATGTTTAAAATATTTGTGATACCAACACGATACGTTAGTGATAAGTTCAGAGGTAAAGGCACCAAAGTGACATTTTCTACAAGTGAAGATAAATGGAGTTCAGAATACTTCTTCGTTTTCGATTAACATATTCAGGAAGCTTAAAACAAATATGGAGTTTATATCAACATTGACATAGTACTACAGATTTTCAATATCAATTGGATGTAAAATATTTAATTTTATAGTCAGAGGTTCAACTCACAGATCCCCAACATTCAGAAAAGTTTTTACACTAACTCTAAAAGAACTGGAGTCCTGCAATTCATTGCTAAGCATTTCAAGAAAAATCACAAATATTATTTTGCCTCCATCCAACAATAATCAACTCTCAGCTATAGAACTATAGGCAACTATCCATTTTAATTAAATGTCACTTTGCATTTTTTTCTGACCCTCTCACACTATCAAAACATTTACCTATCTGTGTTCAATTTAATACCAAACTACTACTTAGTACCAATGTAAACAAACTGTAATTTTTCTTTCACAATAGCACAGCACTGGTCAAACAAATGTTAAAGAACTTGCGTGAAGATATTCGCAAAACAATGCGTGACAACGAACCTCTGGATAAAGAGCTCGTGTGTGCTATATCAACATGATATGACCACAATCACTGCACTTGTGTCTCGTCAACGCTTGACTCAACTGTGAGCAAGACAACTGAATGCAGCCTTGACAGACCGATCAGCTGATAATTGCACGATATTGACTGGGAAATGCACACATCGCGTGGGAATATTATATTATTATTACGAGGAAAACGCTCAGTGTAACGCGTTGATGAGCCAGACTGAATATAACATTGATATAAAAGTATATCGCGAATGTCAATTCAAATCAAGATTTGTGTTCAACACGGATAGTAGGTATACATTAAAAGTCTTTAAAATACATGCAAATTTACTGATGTCAAAATCTATTGTGTTTAAAGAATTCTCGCTTCCTATATGGTCTTGAAAGGAAGTGAAAGGTAAGATTTCCTAATAAATTAGAGTCCAATTGATCAGCTTGTGTAAAAAGAACTTGTCAGTTGTATTTCTTCCCTTTGTAAGAGTCGTCAAATGATAGAATATTATATAATAAGTTTTATATTTATAAAGTAATAAATATGTTTAATAGTCGGCTGCACTCGAGCGTATTGGAGATAATTTCCTAAATGTCATAACTTTTGTACCTACCATTCAATTTAAGAAAAATTAAAGCATAATTAACATAGCTAATATTTGAGTCGACCTTTGGTAAACACCTACTTGTTGCTCTATAATAAAAAAGCAACTTTCACACGAATATAATTCGAATTCAATACGATTTAGCTGGCTCCAGAGCGCTTTCCTATACAGTAGAGACACTTATTTTAAGCTGATGGATATTGATTCCTATATAAACCCGTGGACACTTGTATTCTTTTTAAAATAATACAAAAAAGAGAAAAGAAACAATCTGATTTTCCATCATTCTAAATACATTTATTGATACATATCCAAGTATCATGTTAAAATAATACTCATACTTGAAGGGAACTAATTTCCATGTTGAAGTCGGCCGAGCTAACGCGTTCACTCGCAACAATGTGATTGTGACGAGACTTGTAGACGCGTTGACGTTGACGTTGACATGTTGGGTTCCAAATGTTGGGTTTAACAGGTCTGCCAGCCTCCTTGTTACATGGAATGGAATTCTTATCAGAAGGCATGATCCTGCGTCGCCGTCAATGTCAAAAGAATGTACTGACTTCTCTTTGTAGGGCGTTGACGATTTTCATCTCATTTCGGAGCGCCGAAATATAATAATTGCTTCAAGTAGAATCTGGGGAAAAATAAATACTTTTTTTTATTAGTATATATTTATACACTAAAAAAATAAACTGAAGCCCCACAAAGCCAAATAATGTCTTGACTACATGGCAGAAATCATATATTTTGAAAAACACAAAAAACACAATACGAACTCTTCAAATACTAACTATACACACCTGACAACATTTACGCATTGTACATTGTTCTTTAATGTATCATTTTGTAACCTAATGGTTAATAAAATAAATAAATCGACAATACATAATACATACAAAAGGAATTCATACAATAAACTGAAAAAAAAACAATCACAAAAAACTATGGAATATACTGCTCAAGAAGCAATTTTTTGTGTGGCTGAAACTCTATTATACTCTGAAACTCTATTAAATCCATGGAAATCATTTGGCAATATATTAAAACAGTGAGGGACTAATAATTGTCTTTGTTGTCGACCATAAGAATTTATCACAGCATTCGACGTTACACATTTATCCCTGTTCCTTGTCTCAGTCATAGGAATGCTGCGATAAATTCTTATGATCAGCTTCAAAATAGTTACATAAAATAAACATATAATAATGTAGGTACTTAGTTGTTGTGTTGTTTAAACCACCAGCAGTTTGAACATTTTTCCATACATAATATTCCAAACTAATTGATTTTAGTGCGCAGTTATTTTCTGTAAATAAGAGTCAGTTGTATATCCCCATAATATTCCAATATTCCCCATGTGTGAATAGACAAACAAAGCAATGTATTTGTTGCAAAACATTTTCTCTACACGCTGTCTATTTCAACGAGAAGGTCACAATGAAGCATCATTAATGGCGTCCTTCTTCTTAATCAATCAGATATTTTGACACTGTAGGCAGAAGCGGCTTGCACGAGGAAATGTAATCATCAAACAATAATGTAATTATTGACATGTAATTAACACAGCCAAGGCATGAAGGTGATCTTCTTTCTTCACTTATGCAAGACTTGACACAAGTTTCAGTGTTTTATGCCTGCTAGTCGCGAGGTTTGTTCGGAGCTGCGTGGAATCTCGTTGCAACTATTATGATAATCGAGAAGAAGCAATTAGCACCTTATTGTATTGCTTGTTCTGTGAGTCAGCGTCATAAGTAGAGATTGAGATCTTGATCGGGAAAGATAATCAAGGTCAGAGATTATTTCGAATATATTTATGAAGAATCCTAACAAATTGTCGTTGATTCTATTCGAGAAAATAAGGAACACGACTGACCTCTGGTGGATTCTTTGGTACTAGACATAGGGGCGATCATGGAGGATATCACAGGGATGTTTATATAAATAAATTATATTAAATTTGCTTTATTGTTTGTTATGGCTGAAACAGTAAACTTGTAACTAAATCTAAATTTCAATTGTTTCTCCTTTTTCACTGCCCTATGGAAACACGAACTTCAAAATAAAAAAGTGCATCTAAAAAGTTTCCTGCCAGAAGTGGCTCCATCTCGTATCGCTTATTTGCTCGAATATGTTTTAGCCATAGATTTTACTAACAAATATGTGAAATTTAAAGAATGTTCAAATTGAATATAAATTAATATAAAATTGAATTTGAATAACATTTCTAATTCGGTTTTAAAAATGGCATTCAATTTAATTAAAATATTAAAATTATTACATTTTAACATTATGTATAAATGTGTAATTATGACTAAATTATTTCGATTCTGCATTATTTTGAAAATAGCTACAAAATGATTGATGGCTGTCAAATAAATACACTAAACACGTAATGGCAGAGATAATTAAGAGGAAGGTTCGTCTTCTACACCGCATATTTGGAATAGTGACCGTCCGTTGAAACATCACACTGGACTTACTATTATATTGGCGAGGAGAAAATGCGACCCTCTGTACTTACATACAAATCCATTCCCCTGGGCCTTGAAATCGTCAAGCTATAGTCATTTCTCTCAATTTGTAATACGATTTTAATAACTGTATAAAATCTGTAAGTAATGATATTTTATAATGTCAATAAACTTTTTGTTATAGATTGCTGGATGCAATCTAATAAAGAGTTTGCTTTCATGTTTCAAGGCGGTCACAGAGAATGGATTTTAAAAGTAGCCAGATTTCGTTTTTACAGTGTTATTTGGTTTACAAATCGTACGACATTATCCCTGAATTTCAAATACGATGAAATCTGTCAACAAATAATCCATGCTTTTAAGAGAGATCTCATTCTCTACAACTTTGTGACTTGAGGCCGGGTTACCAACAATAAATTGTGCCGGATTAACTAACTTTTGGATTAAATTCAACTATTTCAATTGATGTTCACTCGGCCAAAAAAAATTGAACGTTGACCAAATTTGAATGACTGCTGGTCATGTCCCATAACCAATCAAAGCTTGTTATTATCATTGAAATGTGAGGTCATCTACTAGAGTGAGACAATGAGATCGCTTAGACTGACTTCTGACGGTGCGATCTTACATTTATCAGCCTATCAGATTTATTGAACGTTCAAGTTTTGTTTGGCCAAGTGTACGTATTGATTAACTGTGCGGCCAATTTAGTCCAATACTTAGTTAGTCCGGCATTTAACATAACTTTAGTTACCCACCCTAACATGTTAGGTCATGTTCAATGACTTGTTAAAATTAAACAGTTGATTAAGACTACATTGGCGTGTAGTAACCAATGACATTCCTAGAATAACAACGAAGCATGTTAAATTTAACTACTGATTAAACAGAGCATTGAAAAACAAGCCTTTGAAAATTTACTAAATACTGGATACTACATTTCCGGGAAAGAATCAAACAATTTGATTTCTGGTTCACTTTTTAATCTATTTTATGTTCATATTTACTTGTACCAGCAAGTCGTTGATTAAACACATATTAAAGATAGATACCATTTGTTATCGATATAGATATAGATACATTCAGCTCAGACAGTGTATTTCTTATACAAGTAAATATATTTTTAGGAGAAGCAGACTATAATTACTATCAAGTACAGTCAATATATCTCATAAACTTTACACAAGTTCATATTAATTGTATATAATTTCATAATAAACAAACCAACTTTAACAGACACAATACTGTAACTGTGATATTTGACGACAGATAAATATCTACACTTTATAGTTGAGATCACTTTGGTGCGTTGCGTAATGTACACTTTCAACGGAGCTCAATCCTGTGCTGAGAATACTCGAGTACATCGTCAACATTATTCACATATTGCAGGGTAATACAAAGCCATGGGGCAAGGAAACTAATTCATAAGGGGAAGGACAGGCTTTAGCAGAGCTGTTTTTCAAATTGTGGCCGTCTTGCTGAAGATAGACTGTGTTAGAATTCAGGGGCTGGATTCGCAAAGAAGTATAACTTTATGACCGAAAAAACTAATATCGATATTAGTAATTACCATGTTTTACCGGCATATCTATTTAAAATGATAAAATACCTAGTTTTAACATGGTAATAGCTTGGTAATAGATATATTTGTAGTTATAATGCTATACCGACATAAAGTTATGCCGGTATAGGGCTTAAAACCTTTTGTGAATCCAGCCCCAGCTGTCGAATAAACCACCACCACCCAACTGACTTGTAAACTATTTCGAGGAAATCGCCAAAACTAGTTTCAATCCCTGCCTTGCCACTTGTTAAAGTCACAACTTAAACACAAGTTTTAACATGAGGACATTTTTACGGCCTCATTACTCAAGAGAAGTAGATATTTCCAGCTGCACATTTTATTAAATTTGATCTCCTTGAGTTATGAACGGCTTTCAATTTTCCTTTTCCATGACATAATGTCACCTATTCATAGAGAAATTAATTGCCTCCTAACTCATAGTCTATCTTCAACGAGATGGTCACAATCCCAAAATGGGCAACATTAGACAACATTTAAGTTGTCCTTCCTATTCATAATGCACACTTAAATCTCTAAAGTTACAGGCAAACTAGGTGTATTACGTAATATTTAGGCATTGGATCATTTTATATGATATTTTATTTTCATCGTCTCGTTTATTTTCTTGCGCATAACAGGGTACGACGACGTAAGAAAATTATGGGATGGTTCCCAACAAATAGGCCACGACCACATCCTGAAAAGTAACATCCATCATCAAGCAGAAAATAACCAGATGCAAATGATTAACGGAAGCACCTTTAGGTATAACAAACACATAGTTACGTAATCAGACCCAACATACACTTAATTAGCAAATCGGGAAGGTAATTTACTTTACAATTGTAATAACATTGTTATAATATAATACATAGCCTACATTTGTTTGTCATTATGTCATATACCTATATTTGTTTGTTTGCCACAGTGGCATATTCAAAATTCATGCATATAAAAGTTAAATTGTGATCAGCCTGCATTTATAACGGTTGCATGTCACCTTGTAACATTGAAAGTGCATAAGGTTCAATTTACCATGCGGAACACGCCAAGAGTTCCATTGTATCGCCTGTATTTACATGAGAGTCTAACTCAGGAAATTGACCTTTATCAGAAAATATCTCGCTCCTCTGCTATCGTGTCAGTGATATGATTTAGCGCATTGAAGGCTGGGGAATGATATCGACTATTATATGTTGATGAATTAACAAAGTGTTTCTCCATCCTATTAGCTTTGCGTGCGACTTCTGTTCCGCTCGACTGAGCTAGAACCTTCAGTGGAGTGATTAGAGACATGTCAGCGTCATAATGATATAATATGTGCATGTTTTACATAATAGCGGGGTTATTACTTATGGCAGTCGCTACACGAGGTTGATCGTCATTTGTGATGGCAGATTCATTGGAAATGTACGGAAATCACACAATAGAATTGTCCATGAGCATTTGCTATCTTCATCAATTTCGATGTGAAAAAAATGAAATCAGAACTCTTGAAGTGCAAAAATTCCATTCAATTTCAGTCCATGTCTAACAATTTCCACTAAACATTTCATCAACTGCACAAAATCAAGAATGATTTTTCTTGAAATAAATATATGATAATTCAAGTTTGTTAAATTATCTGTACCTTAGAGGTAGACGGACGGAAGTCCATTTTCTCGATTTTGCATCGCACACATTGGAAAAGATGTATTCAAGCTCTATCAATTGCTATTTGACTGATATTAACAAATACAGTTATATTGAAGTATTCTCTTACACAATGACTCATGTCACCATGCTATATGATTGGAAGAACACTGAAATATTGTTTTATGAGCTCACCTCAAGAATCATGGAATGGACCTCCGCCCTTCTACCTCTAGACCGGCTCAAGTGTTTGAGTAAAACTGCGGGGCTTTTCTCACATCAAAACATTATTGAGTCAGAAACACAGTTTTCATGGAAGTTCAGAAAATATTAAAATGGTTATTGAAATAGATATCCAAGATTAAAGACATAATGAAAGTGGTATCGAACTATTTCTAGAAGAAATATCTGATAGAGAGACGAAATAGATAGGAAGAGCTAACAAACCATCTCAAGAACTTTAAAATAAATGATAATTGTAATAGAATCTTGCCTGGTAATAAGATGACAGTTGGCAAAGTTATTCACTAATACTGAGACAAGATAGAATATAGAAGGAATCTGAGAAATCAAGACATCTAGTCAACGCAAGTGATTGTAATAGGACATCGACAATCACCAATTTATATTTATTTTAAAGTTAAATACTTTAATGATGAATCATGTAATAATAAGTAACGTACATCAGAGCAGGCGCGTAGGAATATGGGGGGGGGGGGGGAAATCCTTAACCCCTCGATACATTGCCCCTCCACTATGTTTCTATCAATAAATTTCACGAACACAAATAACTATGATTGGGGTAATTTCCGAAATTCAAAATGTTTCCGGGGTTATGCGCCCCAGACCCAAATTCGACTGGGGAGATATCTCCCGCCACTGTTATTTACAACATCTGTACCCCAGAGGTAAAAGGGCAGATGTCCATTTTCTCCATTTTGCTCGAAATATGATTGGATGAAGGCAGAATTACTGGTTTATGAGCTCACGTCAAGAATAATTGAAATTGACTTCCGCCCTTCTACCTCTGAGGTACAGATCTCCCCACCCCCCCTTAGAAATGCATTCCTACGCGCCTGCAACAGATAGTAGAATGACTGTAGAGTGAGCAGGAGAGAGCAATGAGAGTGAGGAGGAGAGAGCAATGAGAGTGAGGAGGAGAGAGCAATGAGAGTGAGCAGGAGAGAGCAATGAGAGAGAGGAGGAGAGAGCAATGAGAGTGAGGAGGAGAGAGCAATGAGAGTGAGCAGGAGAGAGCATACGGATTGTCTGAAGTGCAAGAGAGAGCAATGAGAGTGAGCAGGAGAGAGCAATGAGAGTGAGCAGGAGAGAGCAATGAGAGAGAGGAGGAGAGAGCAATGAGAGTGAGGAGGAGAGAGCAATGAGAGTGAGCAGGAGAGAGCATACGGATTGTCTGAAGTGCAAGAGAGAGCAATGAGAGTGAGGAGGAGAGAGCAATGAGAGTGAGCAGGAGAGAGCAATGAGAGAGAGGAGGAGAGAGCAATGAGAGTGAGGAGGAGAGAGCAATGAGAGTGAGCAGGAGAGAGCATACGGATTGTCTGAAGTGCAAGAGAGAGCAATGAGAGTGAGCAGGAGAGAGCAATGAGAGTGAGGAGGAGAGAGCAATGAGAGTGAGGAGGAGAGAGCAATGAGAGTGAGCAGGAGAGAGCAATGAGAGAGAGGAGGAGAGAGCAATGAGAGTGAGGAGGAGAGAGCAATGAGAGTGAGCAGGAGAGAGCATACGGATTGTCTGAAGTGCAAGAGAGAGCAATGAGAGTGAGCAGGAGAGAGCAATGAGAGTGAGGAGGAGAGAGCAATGAGAGTGAGGAGGAGAGAGCAATGAGAGTGAGGAGGAGAGAGCAATGAGAGTGAGGAGGAGAGAGCAATGAGAGTGAGGAGGAGAGAGCAATGAGAGTGAGCAGGAGAGAGCAATGAGAGTGAGCAGGAGAGAGCAATGAGAGTGAGGAGGAGAGAGCAATGAGAGTGAGCAGGAGAGAGCAATGAGAGTGAGGAGGAGAGAGCAATGAGAGTGAGCAGGAGAGAGCAATGA
Source organism: Leuctra nigra (assembly GCA_934045905.1). Taxonomy (NCBI): domain Eukaryota; kingdom Metazoa; phylum Arthropoda; class Insecta; order Plecoptera; family Leuctridae; genus Leuctra; species Leuctra nigra. The sequence goes on from OW203767.1 coordinate 1,128,490, forward strand.
GAGTGAGGAGGAGAGAGCAATGAGAGTGAGCAGGAGAGAGCAATGAGAGTGAGCAGGAGAGAGCAATGAGAGTGAGCAGGAGAGAGCAATGAGAGTGAGGAGGAGAGAGCAATGAGAGTGAGGAGGAGAGAGCAATGAGAGTGAGGAGGAGAGAGCAATGAGAGTGAGCAGGAGAGAGCAATGAGAGTGAGCAGGAGAGAGCAATGAGAGTGAGCAGGAGAGAGCAATGAGAGTGAGGAGGAGAGAGCAATGAGAGTGAGCAGGAGAGAGCATACGGATTGTCTGAAGTGCAAGAGAGAGCAATGAGAGTGAGCAGGAGAGAGCAATGAGAGTGAGGAGGAGAGAGCAATGAGAGTGAGCAGGAGAGAGCAATGAGAGTTAGCAGGAGAGAGCAATGAGAGTGAGCAGGAGAGAGCAATGAGAGTGAGGAGGAGAGAGCAATGAGAGTGAGCAGGAGAGAGCAATGAGAGTGAGGAGGAGAGAGCAATGAGAGTGAGCAGGAGAGAGCAATGAGAGTGAGCAGGAGAGAGCAATGAGAGTGAGGAGGAGAGAGCAATGAGAGTGAGCAGGAGAGAGCAATGAGAGTGAGCAGGAGAGAGCATACGGATTGTCTGAAGTGCAAGAGAGCGACGTATACTGAGAGAGCAATTACATCGGGATGGATGAGTTCGATGTCACAGGTCAATGCCATGCTTTATTACACCTAACAGTCGCAGATGATCTTACAAGTACCTACATTCCTGAATATCATCGCTTTCAACCATTGGAACTACAAGGAAAACGCTCTGTGTAACGCGTACATGCGTTTCATATGCGTTTCAAACATGCTGCTTTATAAGTCATTGGTTAGAGTGAAGACAATCTGATGGGATGCGGCAAAGTGGTCATTTTGTATTTGAATTTCTTTGAATAAATGTGAGAAATATGTATATAGAAGTTAAAATGCCACAAACTCTTGAAATTATTGACAGTTGTCTGAAAATTGTCCAAATCACCTGAAACGTTGGTCCCAATGACCATGCAAAATTTGAAGTTGATCGGTCAGTTTCAATTTTCCACCCAAAAAATTGTTATTGCCAAATGTTGGATAAAATTGTTCCAAAACTACAGATGTGACCGCTTTTGAAAAAAACACAAACAAACCATCAAACAGACAATAAACCATGATATAAACAGTTCACATAAACTTTCTTGAGTCTGTGAAATAGCAACACTGCAACTCGTAAATGTAATTGTTTGTCCACACTCGACGAAAAAGTAAAATTACTACGTTTTACATCTTGGCGTCTAGTTAGGACAAAAACATATTTTATAAGCGGAATATTATAATCACAGGAATTTACCTCTGCAGAGGGGGGGGGGGGGGGGGGTGAAGCAGTACAGATTCCGTAATGATAGCAAAGTAACCAAGTCTGACGAGACTTCATGTTATCTAATCAAATTCTCTCAAATCAACACATAACGAAATTTCGACGCATAAAAGATATGCGCTTAAATATGTTTATCGGGCCGGGTAGATCAGTTAGAGTTAGCTATAGTTAAAATGTCCCAGGTTCGTAACCTGATAGCATAACATCGCACATTCCTTTAAATCTAGTTTAAATCATAAGGAACCAAGGATGTCCTTGATAATTAATTAAAAGTAAAATCTTCAAATAAATCGCAGCAGTTTATTATTTCTTGTTCGTCCGTTAGCACTTTAAAACACCACATTGACTTGTTGACTTCGAATTTCATTTCACCGATATCTTTGCCTTTAACAACTTTAACCATACTTTTAACATGTCGACCATATTTAATAACATGGATCCATGGATGTAAAAGTGTGAACTCCGTTTACAATATGTTTATGTGATGTGTAATGATATATGATATTCAATATGATAAATACTTTGAGTACATTTAGTCGTATCAGTTAAGAATAATTTGATAGTCAAGTTACATAGATAGATAAAGACGAGTTTTCAGAGAATAGATATTAAATGATCAACATTCAACATTTGAAAGTAGGATTTCTCAAAAATATATATAATATAATCTTACTCTCTAGGGGGCTGTGTAAGTAATACTGTACGATTCACTTGTTCTCGATGAGGGTTTGCAGTTGGTACACCAGATCGCGCGCCAGACGCAAGATCACCGGCGCTTCGTGGCGCTCTGCCATCTCTGAAACAAAACACAAACTAATTCAATGCCAGGGGATATCACATCTTTGTGGAGAAGAACATTATAAAACTGTCTTACACAGTGGCGGATCCAGAATTAATTCTTAGGGGCGAATCTCACAAAAGAGTATGTAGTATAAAGTGCCCAGGGGATTTGGCATTTAAAGAGATTATAACCTGATTTTATTCAGGATAGAAGGTTTTATGTAGGTTGAGAGATTTGTATCCTGATTTTATTTCGGAAATTCAATGTTGAAAGAAAACTATATGACCCTGGGACAAGGAATCTGGGGATCACAGGGGGTGGCCCCTCAGATGCCGTTTGGGTTCCCAAAGCTCCGGGAAAAATTGAAAATTTCTGAAATCAATAGTTCGTCTTTACTAGGTTGGTACGGGGGGTTGGGGATGGCAGGGGGGATTTGGGGGATTGCCCCCCCCCCCCACCACTCGAGCAGGCTGACCCCCCATTCCCCATACAAAATTAAGTTTAGTGTCCGAGAATCACCCCAAAAATTATACCAAAAATTATTTATCGAATTATATTCGATAAAATGCCCTGCGGGGTAATAGTTGGAAGGTTTTTTTACTTTCGTTTGTGCATTTTAGAGCCCCAGAATCACTTTTAAATGGTTTAAATTATAAAAAAAAACGCCCTGCGGGGTTAAAACTGGCCCCCCTCCGGATGTCGCAATCCCCTCCATGATGAAAGTAGTTCCTGCGCGCCTGGGGGAAGGTAAAATATCTAGGAATAAAAGTTAAGGGAGGTGGAGGGGAGGGGGAGACGCTATCGTCCTTATTTGTCTATAAACAAAGTAAATGAAGTGAACTCAAGTCATGTGTTGTGTAACGCAGCAACGCGCCGCTAGCGCTGAACGCACCGTTGAAGAACTTGATGATGTCCGTGAAGTCCATGCTGTTGTTGAGGATGATCTCCCTATAGGTCTCCACCAGCGCAAGCGCGATGAACAGGACGAAGTGCGAGGAGGCCACGTGCTGCGCAGCCCAGATCGTCTCCCACGCGCAGAACACGTCGTCGTACAGCAGCTCTGCAGGAGATGGAAACACGGCCTTCTGGGCATTCACACACGTTTAATTACAGTAACTAGAAGACCGTTTCACCATGGCAACGCAATGTTATGAAAATAAAGCAGCAATACCCTCAAACCACTCAAGAACGTGTATATTTAAAGATGTTAGAATAAACATTGCAACTGATACACGAGCAGTTTTTCAGAGAAATCTATAGGTGTGAAATCAGCTGAAATACACTTTGTAAAATATCAGTAATGCTTTTTCTGTATGGTCGCAATGATAAACTGAAAGAAAAACTGTAACTATGAACTGATCCTCGAAAATTTGTTCACGTTTACCACTTTTTCTTGCCATGATAAAGAAACCAAAGTATGATTATATGTCGAATGAGAACTATTTCTCATGAATAAAAGCAACATTGAGCAACATTGAGCGGGTCAGTAGTTGGATGGGCGACTATTAATTAAACTCTGTCCTGCCATGATATGAAGGGATGTGCGTTGTGAAAAATATCCGACCGAACCGGGGCTCGAACCCGGGACCTCTCACTTGCCGGGCGAGAGCTCTACCAACTGAGCTACCCGATCGGACGGACGGACATTTGACACAACGCACTGATGAGGGTTAGAGATCTCCTAGGAGAATGGAATGAAGGTAATGATTGGACATTACAAGCTATCAGACCATCGGTAACGACACATCCCAAACACAACGCACATCCCTTCATATCATCCTGACTCCATGGAAGTTTTCCACAGAAACCTACATTCTCATCTGTCCTGCCAGTTGCTGCCTTTGTAGTCTAATAAGAGAGACGACCTCCCTCCACCTGCTATCAGTCTCTCGACGGCACGTTCTGCGAATGTCACACCGTCCTTCCCGTCTCTCTATTACATCCTTACTAGTGGAGCCCTGCTCTGTCGAGGATACAGGACTATGACGTCAGACGCTTGGAACTGACCTCGCTTGAAGTCCAGCAAGAACCAGCGATAGCAGAAGTAGAAGTGCGTGTAGTCGCCGTTCTGATGCATCAACTCGAACATCTCGCTGTCCAGGATCTGGATCAGAGACCTGCGCAGAAGAAGGCGTTTGTTCACATTTACAAGATGGAATTCCATGTCTAAGCGCGGGTTTCTTAATTTTATATAAGACGGTGGTTGATCTGGAGACTTATACTGTAAAAAGAGAACGTACTCCATACAAATACAGAACGCTATAAGTCCATTTTTTGAACAAAAAATAGTTTCAAGTGTTATCTTCCAGTGATTTATATGAGCTTTCAGAATATACCCTCGGTTCTTAGAAAATATTGTCTTAAAGTCTTGAAACCCGCAATTAAAATATCGATTTGCACTTAGGGCCGGTCTTTGTACGTCCTGCCAAAGTTCTTGATGGCTTGTCTACCAGTCAAGTAACTGATATGAGATTTCAACTTCCCAATAGTGAAGATAAAATGTTGATAAATGTGGCGTTACTACATTTATCTGATTGCTATTTATATCAAGAAGTTTGTAAAAAATGTACATACCAGCACTCCAGCTCTGTCTACAACCGAAATCAATCCATGTCTGGCATTTTTATCTAATTTGAATTAGAAATATTAATAATTGGACAATTCCAAATTGTAACTTATTATTCTTATTTTCAATGTCATTCATGTTTGGACGTGATGACGTCACAAGAGGAGCGGCCATGACACTGTGACTCACCGCAGGTTGGCGAAGTGGTTGTCCATGGCGCCGCCATTGGGGAAGTTGGCGCCCATGCGCTCCATGAGCCGACAGAAGCACGAGTAGGTGACAGACTCGTCGTCCAAGATGACCAGCAGGGGCGCCACCAGGTCGCACATCCCCTGCATGTAGCCCACATCCAGATGCTGCCACACGTAGCTAAGCAACACACACGGCGCACGTTAGACACAACCGTATGGAGCTGAATGCATTCACTGTTGGTTGGTACAACGTTAATTGTACTTGAAAATCTCATTCTTGCCTTTTTATCCTTAGAGTAGGTATATCGTCAAAATGATTTCTGCCGAAATGAAGACAAAAAAGTTCTAGGAAAGGGTCTGGAAGAGCAAGATTAACGTCACAGCCTCGTACTCGAAAGTAGTTTTGTCCGAAAGTATTTACGGATGCCAGTCCAAATCACCACAAGGCAGTGCTGCACTGATGGACTGAATCCAGTAGACACTTGCGCCCTAAATCGATAAATATTGTTTCGATTTGGGGGTTCTGTTTTGTCGGATTTAGGTACACCCGCGGTCAGAGAAATTGACGGTTAGTTGGAGCTTAGTGAATGGGGAAATATTTATTATGTATGAGGTTGGTTGGTTGTTTCTTATAATCAAACCCACCAACTCCATATGCTCGAATCAAGTTTTGAAAAGGGACTTAAAATTTTGCAAGCAATTTTATGTGACCGCCGGTGTATACCTTCCATATAGTGACAATTGGGTTGATACTTGGATCAGACATTCTTTCAATTTCTCTTGAACTACGAGTGGGGTAGAGTTCGTTCTTTCAACTAGTCCCTCTAGTATGACGTAGCAAAGGATGTTCTGTTCTGCGCGGGAATGACGTACGTGCACATGACGTTGCGCAGCTTCTCGAGGTTCTCGCTGGTGAAGTACCAGTAGTTGCGGTCGCAGCGCTGCACGTCCTTGTCGATGCGGTGGACGTTCAGCCCGAACGAGTCCAGCAGCTCGGCCTGCGACAGACAAGCATGTGATGTGACGTCACTGAGACAGACACGCATGTGACGTCACTGCGACAGACAAGCAACAGGTAAGACGAGTTGACCGGTTCCTGCCCGTAGACGGGAAGTAATTTTTCTTTTAGAAAATGATACTATCTGTATCAGTAATGATACTATAATATATTATCGTTTAATTTGTTTTTTATATGAATTATAAAGTAGACAAACATTAACCTTGAATTATCAGAACCATGATTCTTGGCACTATCTTTTTATAAAATTCAAGTTTTAACATTTTTGAAGGTAAATAAATGGTTGATCCAACTAGATTATGTTTTAAAATGTCATTCACGATAGTTCTGGGATGAAATTGGGGTCGTGAAAACCCTCTAGAGTAACACATGTTCGATTTTTTAAATCGAAATAGAGCACATTTACTGTTAATATATCATTCATTTGACTGATTTAATAGCTGTCAGAACACAGTTTGTATGCTACACTTCTAAATCAGAGTTTATTTGTATAAATAAGTAAGTTATTAGAGTTTTTGTTACAGTCATTTTATGTCCCATTTACGAAGTATTTGCCAGAAAAATTCTCGCATCCGTTCCTGCATGAGGCACCTCAATTTAGAAATAAATGTACCTCTTTTACTGTAGCGTTACCATGGCCACTATCCATTTGTGATTATGTTTTTGCCTGAACTTCCCAGGTCACAGCGATGAATTAATGCATTATGAAAGGATACAATTTGTTTTACCTATTATTAAATGAATAATGCTTATAATCGCAATCAAAGTCATTGACAAGTCCTGAAGAAAGAGAAGTAGTTGATCCGGAGAGGAAGATGAAGAAAAGTACGTGGGAATCATTGGTATAGTATAATCACACCTTATTAAAGCATTGCTATTTATCTGTGACCTTAAAATATAGATTCAAACTGAAGCACTTCTGTTCTCTGACGACAGAACTGTCCTCGACCAATCAGCTGTGAGTGTGATATGAAAATGCATTCTTATGAACATAAGCATTCACTAATGAACACAATATTATCATGGAAATAGTGTATAATTATTATCAAGAAAGAACTAAGAGTCGTCTGGCACTCGAATTAAAACATTGGAGATAATATTTCTAAATATCGCAATAACTTGTGAACCATTTAAATTATGAAGTGAAAAATAATTAGCAAACCCAGCATATTTTTGAGTCGATCTTAGCAATATACACCATCAAATCTGAAAAAATAGAGTAATTTCATAAGTTTAACGACTTTGGACAAAATAATGTACCAATTGATCACATGGTGCACCGATATGATGGTCAAAAGGTCGACTCAAAAAGTTAGGTTTGCTAATTATTTTTCATTTAATATTTCATAATTTTAATGTTTGAAAAGTTACATCGATATTTAGGAAATATTATCACCCCCCCCCCCCCCCCCCCCACTAGTATGGTCAACGCAATGAGATTACCGTGTAGATGCCGCCCTGCGAGCTGGCTGGAGAGATGCAGTTGGACCTGCACCCCCCCCCCCCCCCCCCCCACTAGTATGGTCAACGCAATGAGATTACCGTGTAGCTGCCGCCCTGCGAGCTGGCTGGAGAGATGCAGTTGGACCTGCACTCCCCCCCCCCCCCCCCCCCACTAGTATGGTCAACGCAATGAGATTACCGTGTAGCTGCCGCCTTGCGAGCTGGCTGGAGAGATGCAGTTGGACCTGCCCCCCCCCCCCCCCCCCCCACTAGTATGGTCAACGCAATGAGATTACCGTGTAGATGCCGCCCTGCGAGCTGGCTGGAGAGATGCAGTTGGACCTGCACCCCCCCCCCCCCCCCCCCACTAGTATGGTCAACGCAATGAGATTACCGTGTAGCTGCCGCCTTGCGAGCTGGCTGGAGAGATGCAGTTGGACCTGCACTCCCCCCCCCCCCCCCCACTAGTATGGTCAACGCAATGAGATTACCGTGTAGATGCCGACCTGCGAGCTGGCTGGAGAGATGCAGTTGGACCTGCACCCCCCCCCCCCCCCCCCTAGTATGGTCAACGCAATGAGATTACCGTGTAGATGCCGACCTGCGAGCTGGCTGGAGAGATGCAGTTGAACCTGCACCCCCCCCCCCCCCCCCCCCTTAGTATGGTCAACGCAATGAGATTACCGTGTAGATGCCGCCCTGCGAGCTGGCTGGAGAGATGCAGTTGGACCTGCACCCCCCCCCCCCCCCCCCCCCCCCCACTAGTATGGTCAACGCAATGAGATTACCGTGTAGATGCCGCCCTGCGAGCTGGCTGGAGAGATGCAGTTGGACCTGCAGCCCGCGCCTGCGCCGGCGTCGGCGGCGTCGTCCAGCACCGACAGCGTCGCGAGGTCCTTGTCCTGGGCGTCGCCTGCAGCCAATCACATCGCGCCATTAGGCAAGACAGAAGAGCGCCAATCGCAAACAACAATACGGATGAAGCAAAACGACGTCAAGAGAAACACTCACATTTTAGAAGCTGTTTCAGGCAAATTGTGAGCCAAAATACATTTTATTCATTTTGGCAATTTTGGTTGGTCTGTACTCTTATGGTTCCTACTATTTTGTCTATTAGTTTGAAGAGTGCACATTCTTGTATAGTGAACAGTCACGAAAATGTTCGTATAGTTTACATGACGGTCGGCACTTTCTTTGGCATGGCCAGAGATGCTGTAGAGCAGTGGTACTCAACCTTTTTGACTTGCGGGCTAATAATACGAATTTGCTTTTGTTGCGGGCCGCATATTTTTTTTAAATTACAATAATGCTCACGTGATCAGGTAGATTAATTCCAGGCGCGTAGGAACTACTTTTATCAGGGGCTTTTAGGGGGAGGGGGGGGGGGGGGGGCGAAGCTCTTCAGTTTTAGCCCCACAGGGCGTGTTTTTTTTTTAATTTTTACAATTTAAAAGTGATTCTGGGGTTCTAAAATTTACGAACTGAAGCCAACGTCTCTCCAATTGTTGCCCCGCAGGGCGCTTTTTTGTAGAATTTAAGCAGATTTATTAGTGATCCTTCCTGCGTGCCTGGTTCATTCAGTGTCTTTGGTTTATTATGAAACGAATCGAACAATCACACGCCAAACCAAACACTTTTTACAATTTTCGTTATAGGTATTTGCGTGGATCCTAACATGACAACTCTCAAAATATGTCTCAAATGAAATGAGTTTTTTATATTATTTTTTCAGACAAGGCCGCAGGTTGAGTACCACTGCAGGGGACCTATTTTCGAGATCATTCGAGCGCTCGCATAATCGAGCGTGACGTCAAAATGACGTCCGTTCGAAGAAAATAGCATCCAATTAGCCAAATCAGCGTATTGTTGTTTTGTCTGACGTCAGAGGGCCGTGAAACCGTATGATATTTGACTCGAACGATCTCGAAAATAGGTCCCCAGGGGTGCTATTTTCGAGATCGTTCGAGCGCTCGCATAATCGAGCATGACGTCAAAGTGACGTCCGTCCGAAGGAAATAGCATCCAATAAGCCAAATCAGTTTATAGTTTTGTTTTGTCTGACGTCATATCAGCTCGTACCCGTATGATATTTTACTCGAACGATCTCGAAAATAGGTCCCCTGTAGAGAGTCTTAGCTTCTCATATGTTAATTTTCAACCTAACAGCGAAGAGCAACAATGGCAAATTATTACAAGGACTAGTTCCCGTGACTACATGAAATTTGACTTATACCCAGCGATAAGGCACTGAACCAAGGTGCCTAGACCAAGGGCGTATCCAGGACCTTTTTTTAGACTGGTGCTGGACATTACTAATATTTTGAAAAATCACAGCGGAAGAAAAACAGGGCGTTCGGAGGCGCAGCTTCTCAAGACAATTTTGATCAAGGTCATTCATTTAGGCGCAATTTTGAATCACAGTGTAGGTAGCTATTTTGGGGAATAATAAATTACAAAATATCCATAAATTGGTGTAAGAGGTTTAAGAATGGGTACATTTATTGAACTCATTACAATATGCAAGTCCGGGGCGCATAACCCCAGAAATGTTTTGGAATTTTAACTAAATTCTAACCATTTTGGACCGTTTTTGACTTCACATGTCTATTTTTAATTTTTTTTCACCTATTATTTTAAATGTGCTTATTTTCTTAGATGAAACCCCCCTGAATACGCCCTTGGCCTAGACATTACCTATATCTACTGGTGTCAAGGGGTGCGATCACATAAAATGACAACTTTCTTTTCACAACTTACTTTCTTTTCACTGCTACAAGAAAGTTGTCATCTTATGGGATCGCAATCCAGGAGCCCTATTCCAGAGAAAGACAGACCTGTGTCGTCGGCGAACTGGTCGCTAGGGTTGCCGCTGTCCAGCGAGGGGTTGGTGGTGACGATGACGGCTGCCAGGTGCGCGTCGGTGCAGTGCTTGTCGTCCACCTCCTCGCCCACGCCCTCGTCAGGCGACACGGAGGCGATCTGAACCAGGGATATGACGTCATTAATGTGTCCAAGTCACATCGCAATCACCTCCTCCTACTCGGAAGCAATATATCATTATTACACTTGGCACAACCAAAAATGATCGTTCAACAAATCTGAGTGACTCGATATCTTTATTTGGCCCTGTACACTTTTATAAATCGGACACAACCTGACTTTTTCATAATCAGACATGTTTGAGCAGAGGTACTCAACCTTTTTGGCTTGCGGGCCTATTATTAATACGAATTTGCTTGTGTTGGCGGGCCGCATTTTTAAAAATGTACAATATTATATTATCTCCCGTGATCAGGTAGGCTCATTCGAGGCTCAAGGGCGATTTTTTTAGAATTTAACAATTTAAAATTGATTCTGGGGCTCTAAAATGCACGAGTTAAAGCAAACTACCCCCCAAGCGATTTTCTTTTTTTTTATTTAAACAAATTTATAAAGTGATGTGCCTGGATTATGCTTCCTACGTGCCTGGTTCATTCGGTGTCTTTTGTTTATTTTATTAGGAAATGAATCGAACAATATTTCACACGCCAAACCAAACACTTTTTACAATTTTCGGAATTGGTAAATGGCTTGTTTTCGTTTGAACAAGTATAAAGATTCATTTAAGAAGCTTTCGTCGCATTTTCAGCCTGATGCGTGGATCCTAACATGACAACTTTCAAAATGTGTATCAAATGAAATGAGATTATTTTTCTAATGTCATTTTTCAATGGATCCTTTTTGTAAATAGTAGGTACGTCCTATTTGAAACATCAACTGGGGGACCACAAAAATTAGTCCCGCGGGCCGCTGGTTGAGTACCAGTACAACTACCACTGTGTTAGAGCATTGTTAGAGCATTGTTAGAGACGAAACGATTGACAATCTCAATAATACAATATTTATAATTATTTTTAACATATTTTTACCTCGAAATTTGTGGTTATTCTCCCTAGGGCGCAATAAAAAAAATCAATTATCTGATCTGATTGTTTCGAAAATAATTGGGACAATTCGCGTCGATGACCAAAAGGTTCAAGCAACCTAATTACTAGCTGACCGGCTGACAGAACGTCAATGAAGCAAAACGACGACGGTCATCAACGACGTTTGAGAAGATTAAAATTATTCTAACCTTGTTGTGGTTGTAAAAATAACCCATAAAAAACACTTCGTGTAAAAATACCAGCCAAGTCTCTACAACTAAAAAAAAATATGAAATCTAAAAATTCTGCACTGAAAAGTAGTGATATCAAAAAATTAGCCAAGTCAAAACTTTATTTGAAAATCAAAAAATACTTGGCGCATCGTGTATATAAATAGCTTAGAAGTATAGGCCAGATATCTAGTGGAGCGGTCGCTCCACCCAGCCAAGTCGTACCGTACACTCACACGCACTCAACATACCGTAAATGCCTAATAAACTGAGGAGCAGACCAAACACTTTTACTGTGAGCAACAACATGGCATTTTCGGGCTACTGGATCATAAAATTGGAAAATCTCACATTGTTGTGAAATATCTTAATTTCGAGCTATAGCCCACCCCACTCCATATACTAAATTTGGGAACAATAGGTTATGCCATTTGCGTGCTAGAGGGCCGTGAAAACAGTGAAATTACACCCCTTTTAAAACCTATCTGATGATGATATCAGGAAACACCGCTATCACCGCCACAGCCTAAACGGCTTAGCCGATCGATCTGAAATTTTTACCACATGTGCACTTTTGGCGTCTGAGGTGCCTTTTTATAAATCAAACCGGTAGTCGCCATTTTGAAACCGGAAGTGACGTCATATCTCAAAAACGGCTTAACCGATCGGAACGAAATTTGCGCCAATCGATTCAGACGGTCCTCTTTATGAAATAACAATAGTTAAATTAAAGTTTTCTAATTACTGAAACCGGAAATGACGTCATAGTTTAGCGAAATCTGCTTAAATTCACTTCCCTTTATATAAAAACCAACTATATATTCAGAAGGCTTATAATGAAATATTAGTATTTATATACATATTAATACCTACAATGTGTAAGAGCTTTCAGCCGCCATTTTGAAAACCGGAAGTGATGCCATATCTCGAAAACGGCTGGACCTATTGGAACGATGCTTTCGCAATTCTTCATGGCATATCACTTTAAGTTTAAATTTAGCTCCAAACAATATTTTTTTAGTAACTAATTCGGAAATAGCGTATTTTTTTAAAGGAATTGGCTATTGTTGCCCTAATAAGTTTTACAAGTTGTGTAAATAAACTAAAAAAATAAGTGATATCCCCATAAAAAACACTCCGTGTAAAAAAACAGCCAAGTCTCTTCAAGTAAAAAAAAAAATTATGAAATCTAAAAATTCTGCACTGAAACGTAGTGATATCAAAAAATGAGCCAAGTCAAAACTTTATTTGAAAATTAAAAAATACTTGGCGCATCGTTTTTTTAGGGCATTGTAGGTATAGGTACTATAAGTATATGTATTTATATCTAGCCTATACTTCTAAGCTATTTATATACACGATGCGCCAAGTATTTTTTAATTTTCAAATAAAGTTTTGACTTGGCTCATTTTTTGATATCACTACGTTTCAGTGCAGAATTTTTAGATTTCATAATTTTTTTTTTTTTTTAGTTGAAGAGACTTGGCTGTTTTTTTACACGGAGTGCTTTTTATGGGGTAAAATATACATCAAATATAATAGTAAACCTATAATGCCCTAAAAAACGATGCGCCAAGTATTTTTTGATTTTCAAATAAAGTTTTGACTTGGCTAATTTTTTGATATCACTACTTTTCAGTGCAGAATTTTTAGATTTCATATTTTTTTTTAGTTGAAGAGACTTGGCTGGTATTTTTACACGAAGTGTTTTTGATGGGGATATCACTCCTTTTTTTAGTTTATTCTTACAACTTGTGACACATATCGAATGAACAATTACTAAATCCTTTAAAAAAATCACCCTTTACAATTTTGTTAGGTACTACTAATAAAAAACATCGTATGGTTCTAAATATTTGCTTTAAATGATCTTTTATGAAGAATAGCAAAGGTTTCATTCCAATCGGTCAACCCAGTTACGAGATATGGCAACACTTCGGTTTTCAAAATGGCTGCTGAACGTACTGCACTGCCACATAGAATTTATATCTATAAATGATGTGTATCATTTTAAGTTTTCTGAATATGTATTTATTGTATAGGAGGGGATTATAATAATTTATAAATTTTATTGACGGCATTTCCGGTCTCATAAATAGGAAAATTCTAGTTTGACTGTTCCTATTCCATAGAGATGGCCTTCCGAATCGTTTGGCGCTAGTTTCATGCCGATCTGTCTACCAGTTTTCGAGATATGACGTTACTTCCGGTTTCAAAATGGCGGCTGAATTCTCTGACCCCTTGAATTATAATTTAAACATGATTACATTTTATTATAAGCTGTCTCAAATAGTATATTTATTGCATCAAAATGTAAATTTGTGAGATTATTAAAATGTGTGACGTCATTTCCGGTTTCGGTATGGGAAACTGCAAATATTATTGATGATAATACATAAAGATGACCGTCTAAATTGTTAAGCGCTGGTATCGTTCAAATCTATTTAAACGTTATTGAGATATGATGTCACTTCCGGTTTTAAAATGGCGTCTTCCGGTTGGTTTTATAACAAGTCACATGAGATGTCAAAAGTACAAACGTTACATAAATATCAAAATAATCGGATCAAACTTTTTCGCTGAAATGCCAATCGATGTATTTCAAATTTCATTACGTCATTTCCGGTTTCATTAACATAATTTTTAGTCTTTTGCTACTGATGACCTATAAAGTTGACCGTCTAAATCGTTTGGCGTAAATTTTGTTCAAATCGGTCTAGCCGTTGTTGAGATATGACGTCACTTCCGGTTTCAAAATGGCGGCACAAAAAAGTCATGGGGGCGAGGGCAAATCAGACGCCAAAAGTGCACACGTGGTAAAAATTTGAGATCAATCGGTTTAGCCGTTTAGGCTGTGGCCTGTTTACCGGATTTGAATTCCAGGAGACTACTACTACTACTAAGATTACTGATTAAAACCGCCCTAAAACACTGTTTTCACGGCTCTCTAGCTCGCAAAGGGCGTAACCTATTGTTCCCAAATTTGGTATATGTTGTAGGGTGGGCCATAGCTCGAAATTAACATATTTCGCAACAATGTGAGATTTTCCAATTTTAAGATCCAGTAGGCCGAAAATGCCACTTTGATGCTTACAGTAAAAGTGGGTTGCTCCAGCCTTTTTAAATGAGAGTGTGCGCGCGCCGTACGACTTGGCTGGCGTGGAGCGACCGCTCCACTAGATATGAAGTTTCAAAATCAAATGAAATCGAGTCTCTGTACAGATACTAGACAGACCATGCAAAGAATCAAATTTGAAGACCTTTATCAGTTCACCGTGATCAGTGGCGGCTATTTGGCTTTACAACAGGTGTTCAATTACATAGAATGACGTAGAAGAAAGTACTCGAAGAGGAGAGCCCCCAGCAGATGCGGGGCCGGGGCGCATAACCCCGGATTTTTTTTGTATATTTAGTTTGAAATTGATGCATTTTTACGTCTTTTGGAGAGCAAAATGATTAGACAAAATATTTAACTTCCTACTTCCTGGATTAGGGAGCACTTTTAAATAATTTTCTTGGATGATCAGGTGTGCAATTGTCACACCTTGCACACTGTAATAGCCGCCACTGACCGTGATTATGAAGTATACTGACTGAACTGCATTTCGTAATCGTAACTCCAATCACGCTGCTTGCGTGTGCAAATAGTAATACACCTGCAAGTGCAACTTTCTTCCCCGACTCCGAGGGATACAGTACCAATCGTGATAGTTTGATTATAGTGGGCTATTCCTAGCGGTAGTGCAATGCCAGGTCAACCCAGAGTAGAGTAAACTCTTGAACTCCCTTCATGATATCAGTTTTCACGCTGATAAGAACAGATTAAATTTGTTTATTTTTTTGAAAATCACAATTACATGTTATGCGGGGACACAATTACAACAGAGTAATCTAATAGGGGCCGAGTGGCTACCTATAAACAGCATATTACTACCTAAAACACAATAGACAACATCATAAATTATCTAGTTAGCTCTGCTTTTCAAAAAATTTCATATGCAGTACCGTGATCCAAGTATCTATTATGGTTATGATCCATTGTTGAAAAACCATAATAGATACTTGGATCACGGTACTGCATATGAAATTTTTTGAAAAGCAGAGCCAAGATTCATGGACATCATTACTACATTCATACTAGTAGAGACGGTTGTCTCACTCCTATACCGATAACATTGACCGCAGTGAAGCCTTTTTAGACCCTGTGATTGGGGAAATCTGGGTGGCCCCGGTGATTTAAGCGACGTCTATAGCGTGAAGAGTGAACTACTTGATGACCAATCTCTGACGATGGATCAACCGCTAATTCATAGTTTACACTTGATGTGCCTGCTGGCACGCAGAACAGCTGTTATTTGACGGTATTTAATGGTTTTATAGTTTAATTGTAAATTGCTGATATAAAACAAAAGAAGATCGTGCATAGCATATAAATGCAACGACGGCTCAATGGGTAAATTTAGCAGTTTGTTCATATTTTTACCACTAGTGCTGATATATGCGCTAACGATGCCCGGATACCCCAATTATTTCTCATGTCGAAAAGGCTTCACGTTCATTGGTGGAGTGAGAATACCTCTGCTATAGTGTAGTGTATATCTATATATATCTCTCTGCCGTGGCAGAGCTAACTAGATAATTTATGATGTTGTCTATGAAAATACATAGTGATGAGTCGACGAACTGGGAACTCATGAACAGCGGGGTGAAGTTACTGGGCACCGAAGAGGGGCCATACTACACTCTGATCTTAGCTCAATGAGCCGAGAAGAATCACCTTGCTGCTTGCGTGTGCAAGTACAACTAAAAGTGTATCGCAACTTTCTTCCCTGACTCAGAGGATACAGTACCAATTGTGATAGTTTGATTATAGTGGGCCAATCCTAGCAGTAGTGCAATGCCAGGTCAACCCGTGAAAGGAGTAGAGTAAACTCTTGAACTCCCTTCATGATCCAAAAATCAGATGAAAATACTGGATCCCCAATGGGGACCGTATCAGTTTTCACGCTGATAAGAACAGATTAAATTTTTGTATTTTTTGAAAATCACAATTACATGTTATGTGGGGATACAATTGCAACAGAGTAATCTAATAGGCGCCGAGTGGCTACCTATAAACAGCATATTCACTACCTAAAGCGTAATATTATAAGTAAGATAAAAGATTCATAGTGATGAGTCGACGAACTGTCAACTCATGAACAGCGGGAGTGAAGTTAATGAGAACCGAAGAGTGGCCAGAGTGAGTGGCGCTATCATTCGGGCAATTATGAAACTTTTACTGAGCATCAATGATTGGCCAGAGTGAGTGGCGCTATCGTGCGGAGACTCTGCGATTACTTGAAATTTGCTGACTGCCTGCAAGTGGCGCCTTTGCTCTAGAGTGCAAGTGAAGTGAACTATTGATTTTAAATGCCAATATGAATGGCCTATCAATTGAAGATTGAACGTCATGCAAATAGTGATGACAGGTCAGAGACTCAGTCATGTGTGCAAGGGGAGGGGGAACACAAATCATCTATAACTAGTGGCAGTCCGAGTGGAGCTGTCAGAAATAAAACTTAGAGCTAATGATTGGCCGAGGTGGCAATCATAAACATAAAATACACTTGAAAGTCAAGACATTATCTAAACATGGAAATGCACTGTAAGGTCAAATGAATATATCTAATGACAGTCCGAGTGGATCTGGCATAAACAAGTAAATACACTTGATGGGAGGGGTAAAAGTGGTGAGTTTGCTCTCCAGCACTTACATAAAAAAACTAGGCCTCCCCAAGCCAAAAAAAAAAAAAAGTTGTCATGCAGGGTCATGAGAAAATGAAATAAAGTCGCAAGCATAAAATGCGACAGGAAATAACATATTTATTCAATCTTCTCGGTGCTAGTCACCTGGCCTGGAAGAAAATAAATGATTAGTTGAAGTTAGACTAGTCCTGGGAGAGCAGGGTATGGCCTGATGTTTTCTATGACATTGCCAATATATGACAATACCACTTTGTTCTCTTGGCATGCGCAATTTTTTGTTCGTCTGGAAAACCATACAAAACCAGTACGACAAGAGATTCCCAGGACAACATTTAGAGCAAATCTATTCTGGCAAAGCCACCTCAACTTCGCAGAGTGAGTGTGACTTATTTAACTATTCTATGGGTCCCTGACTAAAGCTAAAAGTTCTGCACTGTATGAAAGTCACTGTCCTAGTACTGGCGCTGCCCCGTCACGTGCTCGATGTAGATGTCACGCGACCACTTGATGGTGTCAGACACCATCAGGCGTCGCATGACGTTGGAGTAACGGGGGCTGATCTTCAGGGCGCGCAGCACGTCCTCGTTCATGGGGTCCCACCCTCCGAGGCTGCCGACGATGAAGGAGTCGACCTTGACCTCGAAACCCTGGTTGGTCAGGGCGGCGGCCGTCGCGGCGTACTTCGCCAGCTTGTGGTTGCGGGCCGCGATGAAGGCGTCGGCGCCGTTCTACACTTTGATCTTAGCTCAATGAGCCGAGAAGCGATAACAATGGATTTTCAAATTTTTTAATTTATAAACTTTGGCGTTCTAACAGCGATATTTCTAGAGTACGATGTAGCTTAAAAGTGCCATCTATCCGCTCACGATGCAATACAATGGAGCTGCATAATGCTGCCACCTGACGTGAATTGCCCAAATCATCATGGACTCATTACTGTATAATGCTGCCATCTACGCAGCATGCAGCGCATGTAGTGCTGCCATCTATGCAGCATACAGCACGTGTAGTGCTGCCACCTAGCGGAACTCGCGCTACTATTTCTTATCGAGCGAGCAAACGAGTCGCGGGAAAATTTTAATCTGCACGGTTCCAAAGTATTTATTCATTTTAAGATATATTTTAGTACACTTGGTCAACTAGTATCCATAAGTTTTCTTTTTATAGTTTTCGAAGATATAAATAATGGTCAACAATATCCCATTGCTACACTGTTTCAAAGTTTATTTTCACGAATATTATTGCAGTCAGGCGCGGACAATGTCCCTATAAAGTTAGTGGTAGGATTTTTTTATCGGGACATTGTACCTACAAATTAAAATCTGCAGCTTTACATTTTACTTTCCACTAAATGTTAATATTCTAACCATGGTGAGTTCTAACCATTCCTGAATATCTCTTAACAAACTTCTATAAATGTTTGACTATTGTAAACTATTTGGTTTGGATTGGATTGCACTGGCAAATACAATATTGAATATAATTCATAGCTTGCACGAACTTATTTTGTTTTAAGCTATGCAAAATCATTGAATTTTCCATCTGAGGACGCACAATTGTTTGTTGGCACGTTGACGGGTCAGATTTATAACTTTATTGAGGTAAATCGATGTATTTTTGTAATGAAATGTGAGTGATTCCTCTTCGTACTAAAGATATCTCCGGAGCCTATCGTCAAAAAGCAGAGAATCACAGCTATTCTGCGTGCCATCAAGATGGTGGCAGACAACGATGACATCACGTGCAAACTGAATTTCAAGTTAACATTGACTATTGTTATGAATGGACAGCTGCACAATGACAGCATTACGGTACTACAGGGACGGAATTTTAGGCGAAAAAACAACTATAGGAAAGATAGGAGACGGAAATTTAGGCGACAAGAATTAAACCAGGGCGGAAACGAAAAAATTTTTCATGGAAAATTACTAATAACACGATAACACTAATATGTGATGCGATCTGTGAGAAGGGACCTGTGGGTGAAAGAGTTAGTTTGCTGCAAAATGCAATTATGTGTTAAAATTGCTATATTATCGATTGTCGGATTATGGCTTTATCTGTTATATATAGGGCAGAGACACTCATTGTTCTCGTTTTATAATGTATCGTAAAATCATAAGCTCTCATTGTATCCTCAACCATTTATTGCCCATCTCTTGTACGATGTCGTTTACAACCTTGTAGCTCTTAGCCCTCTAAGGGTTGTAAAAATTCGTTCCAAAAAAATGGACCTTGAGTGGGTGAAAATGTAAACATATTTGGGGGTTTATTGGCTCTGCGGCAGAGCTGATACAGAAAGCATTCCACAGCTGAGGTTTGTTTTGACACTTTTAGGTTTTTACGATAGGGTCAGGTCCAATGTAAGAGAGAACAATGAGTGTCTCTAGGTATAAACGGACGTGGTGTTTTCTTCGATCTCTGTGAATACAAATACTAAAAAAAAATCTTCAAAAATTTAAACAAAAAAAAAACTTGTTTTACTTTAAATTAATTTTTCCTGCTTTTAAATTTTCAAATTATAAAAATTTAAAAATATAAAACTTTATTATTTATTATCAGAATTTAATAATTTTTTTTATGATTTATTCCTGATTTTTTCCTCTTTCCAAAGAGCTAAAAAGCTGGAAATCACTATGCTTCACCCACAGGTCCCTATTCACAGATCGCATCACATATATATATTATCTATCAACCTGTTAATCAACTAATCAAATTATTGATCAATATCTAAATATGTTTGGAATTTTCCGAAGTGAGAGGCAGAACTATTCAAACCTCCATGGTGAGAGGTTCACTAAATTTCCATCATTATCAACAATATCTATGTTGTTATCAAGGATTTTATTTTTTAACTTTTATAATATTATGATGTTTGTTTGTTTGTTTGTTTGTTTGTTTGTTTCAAACCCCTTCTCTCATTGTCTACGAATATGCAAACCCCTTCTCTCTCATTGTATTTATTTTATTTTATTTTATTTCCCTATATTTTTTTTTTTTTTACATTTTTTTAAAGCTGTTTTTACATATTTTTCTGCTTTCAACTTTTTGATTTCATTTTAACTTTACTATTTGTTCACCCTTGTTGCTTACGTTTAGATAATAACTAGTATAGTTTAGATTTAATAAAAGAGTATATTGAGGTATAATAATATCTTTGGTATTATTAAACACAAGTGTAAATGCAATCTGAGTTGAGAAGAAGAGTGGCGCGGAGTGCGTGAGGGGAAGGGCACGGTGAGGGCAGTGCGGAGCGCGTTACGTTGAATGCATTTTATCCGTCTAAATGAATCCCTCACGTTCAATGCGTCAATGTGTCCGCCAATGCACTAGCAAGAGTCAGCACTCACCCGCGAGTCGTCGCCCTCCTTGTGCTGCCCCTCGCCGGTCGCCTCCCCCTGCGCCGCCAGGACGTCGTCGAGCACGTGGTTCTGGAGGTTCTGCGCGGCGGCGGCGTCCACGTCGTCCTCCCGCGCCAGCTGATCGCCGTCCTCGGACTCCAGGCTCATGTCGTCCTCGAACACCTGGGGACAAGTCACGCGTCATCGTCACGATAAGGAGGTCGTCGTCGATAATGGCGCCGGATGAATGATTATGATGATGATGAGGTAAGGACGAACGGTGGGAAGGAGGCGGTCGTGACGTATTAGCAGGGAACCTTCACATAATTTGCCTCTCGACTGCGGGACATAACGAAAAACCTCAGTCAGGAAGGCCGATCGCGGGAATCGAACTCTTTAGACCTCTGACGTCAAGATGGTATTGAGCAGCTAATAGTATAAGATGTACGACACAAATCGTCATGCCAGCTCTGCTTGCCAACGGTCCGCGCAGTCTTTGCTAGTGCATAGTCCCAATACTTAGGTAGATCAATTCACTTAGTGTGATATATTCACATATTTTCTTTGCATTTCACAACATTACAAAATCACTGCGCATGCGCGGCGTGCCGCACTGCATTGGCGAGCGCTAGTGTGGCCACTTTGACAGCTGGTTCTAGAAGCTGTACTGAAACACACGGCGCGCAAGAGTTCCGCCCCCTTAGATCTGTGTTTAAACTTCATTGTGTAATTATCAGAGTAATTAATAGAAAAAGAGGTCATAACAGATCGTTCAGGACCGTTCTTTGTGTCCTATTATGTAAACATAACATTATATTTACCAAGTCCAAAGGTATTTCCTTTTCCGTCTTTCACGTGATGAAAGAGAGCATTTTACATGTGGCTCAATGTTGCATATTTTTTGTTTAAATACCCACAATGATAATACAGAAAAATCAGTATACATTATCATTCCTACCATTCGAGATAAGAGATGTGCGACCCGCACTAAATAGATATATTTTCATTTGAAGCAACTAAATTTATCCGCGTGTAGTCCAAACATTTTAAAGAGAGCAATTTTAATTTAATCTTATTAAATTAAATTGTGATTGATGCCTGATAAATTTGAGAGCTGGGTTCTTCAATATCAAGTGCAATCAAAAACAGTGAATTCTAGGGAAGAAGTTGCCCATGTAGGTAGTAACTAAGCAAATGAGGGAATGCATTTAGTTGTGCTGTGATCCGAAATAGTGAATTAATGATATGTAAATTCCCGACGGCTACAATTATTCCCAATGTTCCCAATAGTTGTATGGGAATATTCCCGGGAAGTTCACGGGAAAAAACTTTATTTCTGTTTTTTCTTCTTCTAAAAGAAGGTCCAAACATATGGACCGAAACTGTTGACATTACGTTAAAATAAAAATAATACAGGATGAAATATCCCAATCAAGATGTTTTTAATACAATTTAAATTGTTTACTTGTTCTGTAGCTTCATTATGGCATCACCAAGCTGAGGAAAAATAAAACTTCGCCTACCTAATCCCATAAGAAATGAACGGTGGAGCGAGTGGGCCACAATATTAACCCAGCATGCAATGCTTACAGTTGTAGATGGCGCGCGGACTTTATAATGTTGTCTATTCAAATGTATTCGCTAAATCAAGCTTCCGCTCTGCACTCTGGTGGTAGAAATGTGTACTTGAGGAAGGGTGTACGCATTCAATTCACCATAAGGCACCTGTAGAGTTTAGATACCTCTACTTCATACACTATTTAACATAGAACGACCGTGCATAGAACCATAAAAATTGGTCGATCTGTCACCTCAGAAATGTATTTTTTGTGTCTAAATAATTATAAAATAACTTTCCGTATGAAGCAAATACGGCTTATACTGTAGCCCGATTGGGCCGTTGGACCATTTCCTGTCCTCTGATTGGCTGATGCATTACATGATTGAACGATTATTACGCTACAATTTAACCTCCGAGAAAAATTCTGAGGTGACAGATCGATAAAGCATCATCTTTTCTAAACTCGTTACTTTTTTCAGGGTTCTATGTTTAATAGTGTATGCAGAGCTGGGTAGTAACTTAACGAAAGTAACGCGTTACCGGTAACGCGTTACTATTTTGTAACTTTCACAGTAACGCGTTCCTGCTAAGATAGAAGTAACTTAATAACGTTCAAAGTTCCTTTTTGTTGTGGAATTTTCACATTTATAAAAGTTCCTTTTGCAGTTACTTTTAGAGCAGAATGTACCTTCCCTCAACATTCAAAACTACACAATTTCCGCCCTCAAATCTGGACCTGATTTTCTCTGATAAGGACTTTTAGGCCACCTGCACAAAACCGCATTCCAATCACGCCGCGCATGTTTGGTGACAGTCAAAACAAGTGCGTCATAAGTTCGCCCTCTCACTTGCACTTGGCCAGCCCTGCCGTGGCATGGGGGAGGGGGTAGAATTAGATGCAACCCATTCTTACTGGGAGAAAATTCGTAGAAAATATTGTTTTCACAGAGAAAAATTACAGTCAGAATTTGTGTTTAAACAAATTGGCTGCATTCCGGAAATAAAATAGTCAAGTAACTTTTAAAGGAACTTTTCACTGAAAAGGAACTTCCAGTTCCTCTAATTAGTAGAGGAACTTTAACTTTAACTAGTTCCTTTTTTTCGGAAAGTAACGTAACTTTAACGCGTTCCTATTTTTTTGGTAACTTACCCAGCTCTGAGTGTATGAAGTAGAGGTATCCAAACTCTACACGTTCCTTATGAAGAATTGCATGCGTACACCCTTCCTCTAGTACCACATCTCTACCACTAGAGTGCAGAGCTGATCTTAATTGTGCGAATAGGTAAACACTTTATGTCGGCCCCTCCTTTTGTCCGTACACTTGAAACGCCGGTGCCACAGAGATATTTTAGCCTCATGGAGGATTACTTCCTCCTACTCACGTCGTTGCTGAGGTCCCTGGCGAGGGTGGCGGGGGCGGGGGGCACCTCCCCGCTCATGCTCTCCGATGACAGCTTGGCGAGGTTCGCCGCCATCGTCTCCTTGTCCTTCTGGCGCACGATCGCCTCCACCGCCAGCCACTCGGACATCGTCGTCTCGTAGTTCTGTCGTCCCTGAGAGTCGAGCTCGGCGCGCTCCTGCGGCGAGCTGCCGAAGCTGTAGTGGCCGAGGAGGTAAGGCCACACCTGGACATGAGGCAAGTGTAAGTACTGGACAATAGAAGCAACGAGAACGAGTATGTCGTCAACCTGACTTCAAGTGTACACTCTAAAACCCAAGCATCTGGAAATGATGATAGCCCTTATTTGAGTTGCAAAGTTGTAGTCTCTAAGCCTCAAATAAAGACACTTTTAAGAAACTTATAAGATACTTAAAAGTATCTTCATTTGAGATTCCAAACAAGGATGCATGAAAAAGAAGCCGTATAAGTCTTGTTTCAAGTATTTCAAGATGCTTGAGGTGCAGAGTGTTTGTGAAAATGAGCATTTCCAATTTCATTTCAGGATATCGTCAAAGGAGCATTGTCACTGAAATGTTGTGCATCCAGTTTAAATTGTGTATCATTCGTTAATATTGTGGTGTTTATCGTGGACTGTTCTTCAACCAGCCTGATAGCGATAAATGAAAGGTGATGTAAATTGATGAAGAATGTACGGGTTGGACGGTGAAAAGGAGGTAAGTTGTGGTCAATTAGATGGCGAACTGTCCAGGGAAGTTAAAGCCACATTGACTCGGGGAGTACGATCGCGGGATTCGAAGCCGGGACCACCACAGTCCAAGTTAGAGCGTTATCTTGGACACAATTTGCTCCGATTGTCAACAATAATGAATAAACCTTTCCTCCCGACTCTTTATTTCTCATCATAAAATGAAGACCTTGCGTTATAGAAGTAGTGAACTCCACAGGAATCTGGCACTTGTATTGTTATAGGTACGATTCACTCTAGTAGTTTCGACAGTTTTTGGTTATGACACTTTGGACTTCCATTAACTAGGATACAATGGGCACCTAACGAGTCCCCTTCGCCCCTTCTCCTTACACTCTTGCTAATGTTGATGTTGAAGCTCGTCAAACCTGTAACCCTCAATGTAGGACTATTCAAAAGAGCCAAATGTGTCAGGGAAGAACTGGGATGGTATTATATAACATAAAAATTCCGAATTCGTCCAGAATCCGATTCGGTGCAATGTTAATCCTTATGGCCCGGAATCTGATTCTGGCCGAATCCGGAATTGTAAAGTTACAGAACAGTGTCCCTGTTATCCTATACCTCCTTGCGCAGCTCGTGCTTGACGCCGCCAAAATAGGTGAGTCTGAAGAGCGCCTCCTTGTCGACGACGACGCCGTCCACGCAGATGCGACTCCACTGCTCGGCCGTCAGACACTCGGCCTGCTCCTGCGGCTCGACCACTGCGGGGTTGACCAGGCCTGACAGGTGCGTGCGCACCGTGGACAGATGGCGGCAGTAGGCGAGCCAGCCGTAGAAGGCGCGCGAGATGATCTGCCGCTTCATCGTCGAGCACACCAGCTGGATGGAGTCGCTAGACAGAGAACACGGTGTCACAACACAGTGGACAGGTGGCGGCAGTAGGCGAGCCAGCCGTAGAAGGCGCGCGAGATGATCTGCCGCTTCATCGTCGAGCACACCAGCTGGATGGAGTCGCTAGACAGAGAACACAGTGTCACAACACAGTGGACAGGTGGCGGCAGTAGGCGAGCCAGCCGTAGAAGGCGCGCGAGATGATCTGCCGCTTCATCGTCGAGCACACCAGCTGGATGGAGTCGCTAGACAGAGAACACAGTGTCACAACACAGTGGACAGGTGGCGGCAGTAGGCGAGCCAGCCGTAGAAGGCGCGCGAGATGATCTGCCGCTTCATCGTCGAGCACACCAGCTGGATGGAGTCGCTAGACAGAGAACACAGTGTCACAACACAGTGGACAGGTGGCGGCAGTAGGCGAGCCAGCCGTAGAAGGCGCGCGAGATGATCTGCCGCTTCATCGTCGAGCACACCAGCTGAATGGAGTCGCTAGACAGAGAACACAGTGTCACAACACAGTGGACAGGTGGCGGCAGTGGGCGAGCCAGCCGTAGAAGGCGCGCGAGATGATCTGCCGCTTCATCGTCGAGCACACCAGCTGGATGGAGTCGCTAGACAGAGAACACAGTGTCACAACACAGTGGACAGGTGGCGGCAGTAGGCGAGCCAGCCGTAGAAGGCGCGCGAGATGATCTGCCGCTTCATCGTCGAGCACACCAGCTGGATGGAGTCGCTAGACAGAGAACACAGTGTCACAACACAGTGGACAGGTGGCGGCAGTAGGCGAGCCAGCCGTAGAAGGCGCGCGAGATGATCTGCCGCTTCATCGTCGAGCACACCAGCTGGATGGAGTCGCTAGACAGAGAACACAGTGTCACAACACAGTGGACAGGTGGCGGCAGTAGGCGAGCCAGCCGTAGAAGGCGCGCGAGATGATCTGCCGCTTCATCGTCGAGCACACCAGCTGGATGGAGTCGCTAGACAGAGAACACAGTGTCACAACACAGTGGACAGGTGGCGGCAGTAGGCGAGCCAGCCGTAGAAGGCGCGCGAGATGATCTGCCGCTTCATCGTCGAGCACACCAGCTGGATGGAGTCGCTAGACAGAGAACACAGTGTCACAACACAGTGGACAGGTGGCGGCAGTAGGCGAGCCAGCCGTAGAAGGCGCGCGAGATGATCTGCCGCTTCATCGTCGAGCACACCAGCTGAATGGAGTCGCTAGACAGAGAACACGGTGTCACAACACAGTGGACAGGTGGCGGCAGTAGGCGAGCCAGCCGTAGAAGGCGCGCGAGATGATCTGCCGCTTCATCGTCGAGCACACCAGCTGGATGGAGTCGCTAGACAGAGAACACGGTGTCACAACACAGTGGACAGGTGGCGGCAGTAGGCGAGCCAGCCGTAGAAGGCGCGCGAGATGATCTGCCGCTTCATCGTCGAGCACACCAGCTGGATGGAGTCGCTAGACAGAGAACACAGTGTCACAACACAGTGGACAGGTGGCGGCAGTAGGCGAGCCAGCCGTAGAAGGCGCGCGAGATGATCTGCCGCTTCATCGTCGAGCACACCAGCTGGATGGAGTCGCTAGACAGAGAACACAGTGTCACAACACAGTGGACAGGTGGCGGCAGTAGGCGAGCCAGCCGTAGAAGGCGCGCGAGATGATCTGCCGCTTCATCGTCGAGCACACCAGCTGGATGGAGTCGCTAGACAGAGAACACAGTGTCACAACACAGTGGACAGGTGGCGGCAGTAGGCGAGCCAGCCGTAGAAGGCGCGCGAGATGATCTGCCGCTTCATCGTCGAGCACACCAGCTGGATGGAGTCGCTAGACAGAGAACACAGTGTCACAACACAGTGGACAGGTGGCGGCAGTAGGCGAGCCAGCCGTAGAAGGCGCGCGAGATGATCTGCCGCTTCATCGTCGAGCACACCAGCTGGATGGAGTCGCTAGACAGAGAACACGGTGTCACAACACAGTGGACAGATGGCGGCAGTAGGCGAGCCAGCCGTAGAAGGCGCGCGAGATGATCTGCCGCTTCATCGTCGAGCACACCAGCTGGATGGAGTCGCTAGACAGAGAACACAGTGTCACAACACAGTGGACAGGTGGCGGCAGTGGGCGAGCCAGCCGTAGAAGGCGCGCGAGATGATCTGCCGCTTCATCGTCGAGCACACCAGCTGGATGGAGTCGCTAGACAGAGAACACAGTGTCACAACACAGTGGACAGGTGGCGGCAGTAGGCGAGCCAGCCGTAGAAGGCGCGCGAGATGATCTGCCGCTTCATCGTCGAGCACACCAGCTGGATGGAGTCGCTAGACAGAGAACACGGTGTCACAACACAGTGGACAGGTGGCGGCAGTAGGCGAGCCAGCCGTAGAAGGCGCGCGAGATGATCTGCCGCTTCATCGTCGAGCACACCAGCTGGATGGAGTCGCTAGACAGAGAACACAGTGTCACAACACAGTGGACAGGTGGCGGCAGTAGACGAGCCAGCCGTAGAAGGCGCGCGAGATGATCTGCCGCTTCATCGTCGAGCACACCAGCTGGATGGAGTCGCTAGACAGAGAACACAGTGTCACAACACCGTGGACAGGTGGCGGCAGTAGGCGAGCCAGCCGTAGAAGGCGCGCGAGATGATCTGCCGCTTCATCGTCGAGCACACCAGCTGGATGGAGTCGCTAGACAGAGAACACAGTGTCACAACACAGTGGACAGGTGGCGGCAGTAGGCGAGCCAGCCGTAGAAGGCGCGCGAGATGATCTGCCGCTTCATCGTCGAGCACACCAGCTGGATGGAGTCGCTAGACAGAGAACACAGTGTCACAACACAGTGGACAGGTGGCGGCAGTAGGCGAGCCAGCCGTAGAAGGCGCGCGAGATGATCTGCCGCTTCATCGTCGAGCACACCAGCTGGATGGAGTCGCTAGACAGAGAACACAGTGTCACAACACAGTGGACAGGTGGCGGCAGTAGGCGAGCCAGCCGTAGAAGGCGCGCGAGATGATCTGCCGCTTCATCGTCGAGCACACCAGCTGGATGGAGTCGCTAGACAGAGAACACGGTGTCACAACACAGTGGACAGGTGGCGGCAGTAGGCGAGCCAGCCGTAGAAGGCGCGCGAGATGATCTGCCGCTACATCGTCGAGCACACCAGCTGGATGGAGTCTATAGACAGAGAACACAGTGTCACAACACAGTGGACAGGTGGCGGCAGTGGGCGAGCCAGCCGTAGAAGGCGCGCGAGATGATCTGCCGCTTCATCGTCGAGCACACCAGCTGGATGGAGTCGCTAGACAGAGAACACGGTGTCACAACACAGTGGACAGGTGGCGGCAGTAGGCAAGCCAGCCGTAGAAGGCGCGCGAGATGATCTGCCGCTTCATCGTCGAGCACACCAGCTGGATGGAGTCGCTAGACAGAGAACACAGTGTCACAACACAGTGGAAAGGTGGCGGCAGTAGGCGAGCCAGCCGTAGAAGGCGCGCGAGATGATCTGCCGCTTCATCGTCGAGCACACCAGCTGGATGGAGTCGCTAGACAGAGAACACAGTGTCACAACACAGTGGACAGGTGGCGGCAGTAGGCGAGCCAGCCGTAGAAGGCGCGCGAGATGATCTGCCGCTTCATCGTCGAGCACACCAGCTGGATGGAGTCGCTAGACAGAGAACACAGTGTCACAACACAGTGGACAGGTGGCGGCAGAAGGCGAGCCAGCCGTAGAAGGCGCGCGAGATGATCTGCCGCTTCATCGTCGAGCACACCAGCTGGATGGAGTCGCTAGACAGAGAACACAGTGTCACAACACAGTGGACAGGTGGCGGCAGTAGGCGAGCCAGCCGTAGAAGGCGCGCGAGATGATCTGCCGCTTCATCGTCGAGCACACCAGCTGGATGGAGTCGCTAGACAGAGAACACAGTGTCACAACACAGTGGACAGGTGGCGGCAGTAGGCGAGCCAGCCGTAGAAGGCGCGCGAGATGATCTGCCGCTTCATCGTCGAGCACACCAGCTGGATGGAGTCGCTAGACAGAGAACACGGTGTCACAACACAGTGGACAGATGGCGGCAGTAGGCGAGCCAGCCGTAGAAGGCGCGCGAGATGATCTGCCGCTTCATCGTCGAGCACACCAGCTGGATGGAGTCGCTAGACAGAAAACACGGTGTCACAACACAGTGGACAGGTGGCGGCAGTAGGCAAGCCAGCCGTAGAAGGCGCGCGAGATGATCTGCCGCTTCATCGTCGAGCGCACCAGCTGGATGGAGTCGCTAGACAGAGAACACAGTGTCACAACACAGTGGACAGGTGGCGGCAGTAGGCGAGCCAGCCGTAGAAGGCGCGCGAGATGATCTACCGCTTCATCGTCGAGCACACCAGCTGGATGGAGTCGCTAGACAGAGAACACAGTGTCACAACACAGTGGACAGGTGGCGGCAGTAGGCGAGCCAGCCGTAGAAGGCGCGCGAGATGATCTGCCGCTTCATCGTCGAGCACACCAGCTGGATGGAGTCGCTAGACAGAGAACACGGTGTCACAACACAGTGGACAGGTGGCGGCAGTAGGCGAGCCAGCCGTAGAAGGCGCGCGAGATGATCTGCCGCTTCATCGTCGAGCACACCAGCTGGATGGAGTCGCTAGACAGAGAACACAGTGTCACAACACAGTGGACAGGTGGCGGCAGTAGGCGAGCCAGCCGTAGAAGGCGCGCGAGATGATCTGCCGCTTCATCGTCGAGCACACCAGCTGGATGGAGTCGCTAGACAGAGAACACAGTGTCACAACACAGTGGACAGGTGGCGGCAGTAGGCGAGCCAGCCGTAGAAGGCGCGCGAGATGATCTGCCGCTTCATCGTCGAGCACACCAGCTGGATGGAGTCGCTAGACAGAGAACACAGTGTCACAACACAGTGGACAGGTGGCGGCAGTAGGCGAGCCAGCCGTAGAAGGCGCGCGAGATGATCTGCCGCTTCATCGTCGAGCACACCAGCTGGATGGAGTCGCTAGACAGAGAACACGGTGTCACAACACCGTGGACAGGTGGCGGCAGTAGGCGAGCCAGCCGTAGAAGGCGCGCGAGATGATCTGCCGCTTCATCGTCGAGCACACCAGCTGGATGGAGTCGCTAGACAGAGAACACGGTGTCACAACACAGTGGACAGGTGGCGGCAGTAGGCGAGCCAGCCGTAGAAGGCGCGCGAGATGATCTGCCGCTTCATCGTCGAGCACACCAGCTGGATGGAGTCGCTAGACAGAGAACACAGTGTCACAACACAGTGGACAGGTGACGGCAGTAGGCGAGCCAGCCGTAGAAGGCGCGCGAGATGATCTGCCGCTTCATCGTCGAGCACACCAGCTGGATGGAGTCGCTAGACAGAGAACACAGTGTCACAACACAGTGGACAGGTGGCGGCAGTAGGCGAGCCAACCGTAGAAGGCGCGCGAGATGATCTGCCGCTTCATCGTCGAGCACACCAGCTGGATGGAGTCGCTAGACAGAGAACACGGTGTCACAACACAGTGGACAGGTGGCGGCAGTAGGCGAGCCAGCCGTAGAAGGCGCGCGAGATGATCTGCCGCTTCATCGTCGAGCACACCAGCTGGATGGAGTCGCTAGACAGAGAACACAGTGTCACAACACAGTGGACAGGTGGCGGCAGTAGGCGAGCCAGCCGTAGAAGGCGCGCGAGATGATCTGCCGCTTCATCGTCGAGCACACCAGCTGGATGGAGTCGCTAGACAGAGAACACGGTGTCACAACACAGTGGACAGGTGGCGGCAGTAGGCGAGCCAGCCGTAGAAGGCGCGCGAGATGATCTGCCGCTTCATCGTCGAGCACACCAGCTGGATGGAGTCGCTAGACAGAGAACACGGTGTCACAACACAGTGGACAGATGGCGGCAGTAGGCGAGCCAGCCGTAGAAGGCGCGCGAGATGATCTGCCGCTTCATCGTCGAGCACACCAGCTGGATGGAGTCGCTAGACAGAGAACACAGTGTCACAACACAGTGGACAGGTGGCGGCAGTAGGCGAGCCAGCCGTAGAAGGCGCGCGAGATGATCTGCCGCTTCATCGTCGAGCACACCAGCTGGATGGAGTCGCTAGACAGAGAACACGGTGTCACAACACAGTGGACAGGTGGCGGCAGTAGGCGAGCCAGCCGTAGAAGGCGCGCGAGATGATCTGCCGCTTCATCGTCGAGCACACCAGCTGGATGGAGTCGCTAGACAGAGAACACAGTGTCACAACACAGTGGACAGGTGGCGGCAGTAGGCGAGCCAGCCGTAGAAGGCGCGCGAGATGATCTGCCGCTTCATCGTCGAGCACACCAGCTGGATGGAGTCGCTAGACAGAGAACACAGTGTCACAACACAGTGGACAGGTGGCGGCAGTAGGCGAGCCAGCCGTAGAAGGCGCGCGAGATGATCTGCCGCTTCATCGTCGAGCACACCTGAGGTGGGATTCTATAACTCCATTGCGACCGCTTAGCAATTTCTTCCATAAGGATTAACATTGAAATAATTGCTAAGCGGTCGAAATGGAGTTATAGAATCAGGGCCCAGCTGGATGGAGTCGCTAGACAGAGAACACAGTGTCACAACACAGTGGACAGGTGGCGGCAGTAGGCGAGCCAGCCGTAGAAGGCGCGCGAGATGATCTGCCGCTTCATCGTCGAGCACACCAGCTGGATGGAGTCGCTAGACAGAGAACACAGTGTCACAACACAGTGGACAGGTGGCGGCAGTAGGCGAGCCAGCCGTAGAAGGCGCGCGAGATGATCTGCCGCTTCATCGTCGAGCACACCAGCTGGATGGAGTCGCTAGACAGAGAACACAGTGTCACAACACAGTGGACAGGTGGCGGCAGTAGGCGAGCCAGCCGTAGAAGGCGCGCGAGATGATCTGCCGCTTCATCGTCGAGCACACCAGCTGGATGGAGTCGCTAGACAGAGAACACAGTGTCACAACACAGTGGACAGGTGGCGGCAGTAGGCGAGCCAGCCGTAGAAGGCGCGCGAGATGATCTGCCGCTTTATCGTCGAGCACACCAGCTGGATGGAGTCGCTAAAAATAATAATAAAAAAAAATAAAAATCACTTGGTATACGGATAATACTAGGAAAAAGCTCAGTGTCTAGCACGTTGATGAGCGAGCCTTCGTACTGGAGGCCAAGTCTTGAAAAAAGCGTTTTGAAACCGTCTGACGTTTTCATTGATCAAAACGTAAAAAAGTTGAAGGCTAAGGTATAGTCGTCAACTTTTTTACGTTTTGATCAATGAAAACGTCAGACAGTTTCAAAACGCTTTTTTCAAGACTTGGCCTCCAGTACGAAGGCTCGCTCAAACGCTATTTTCAAGACTTGGGCTCCTGCATCCAATTTGATATGTGTTTGCAAGTATCAGCATGAAGTATCTACCTCTATGACTTGGACTAAAGCACATCAAGAAGGCAGGTATGAAAATTTAGTATACATTTTTCAAATATTTCAAAATCATTGAATAAAATGTCCTTAAAATGACAATGAGTTTTGAAAATCACGATAGATTAGTCTGAAAATTGGCGAAAATAATACCTAAAATGTTGTTCCCAACGACCATACGAAGTTCTAAGTTGATCAGTCAAACGGTTCTCGTTTAAATGTCAAAAATCACAGGAAAGATGGGTTTAAATTTAAACCAACGGGAGGATTTGGCTGAAAGATTGGGGACAATGTTGGTTGCAATGACTTTGAAAATTTCAAATTGATCGGACCAACCAAGCGAGATATTTTTTTAAAATTTGGACCAATCACATAATCCCGTTCAAAAACGATCCCTGGCATTTGCTCTCCGATGCAGCAATGTGTTTTTCTCTTGCACCGCGCCGAAGCAATGCAACAAGTATAAGTAAAGTGCCACCTACCCCGTGGAGAGCTGCTTGTGCGCATGCGCATGCGGCAGCGGACTCTCCGGCGCCGGGTCGATGCTCAGCGACTTGCTGGACGATGTCGAACTGGCCGTGGACGAGGACATGAGCTGGCCGCGAACCCGGCACTGCAGCTTGATGCTGTTCTGTGTCTCGTGGTCCAGCAGCTCCTGTCCGGCCACTGCAAGCAACAGGTGATACACAGTCCTCAACTCTGTATTGTAGCAAATATTTCAAGATTATAGAATAAAATGTCCTTAAAATTACAATAACTTTTGAAAATAGCGACAGATTAGTCTTCAAATTAGCAAAAATACCTAAAATATTGGTCCAATGACCATGCAAAGTTTTAAGTTTATCGATAAATCAGTTCTGGTTTAATTTCAAAAATCACAGGAAAGATGGTTTTACATTTTAATCAATGTGATGATTTGGCTGAAACTATGGCTGAAACTATTCTCCCAACTGTTTGCGGGAATCTTGTAGGTACAAGTAATCGCCTGTTCTTACGGAAGTCCTCGTGCCTGCCCTTGTCGACGATGCGGAAGACGTAGTCCGTGGATTCCTCGTCGGAGTCTTCGGCCTTCATCGTGGCCGCTCGGCCTTTCCGACGCAGCTTCGGGAACACCTTGCCTGTGGCAGAGTAACAGGTGGCAGTCTGAGTACAATGCTGGAGTGGAAAGGGGTGAATGTGTGTGCCAAGAGCTTTGGCATGTTCCATAGAGGTTTATTTTTAATGCAATAGAAACTATTTTGGGACATAGAAATTACCACTTTGAATACCTGTCAAGTATATGTCGGTAGATTGAAAACGTTTCCAAATTGTATATACTAATATTTCTATCTAGAGTTGGAACTGGGGTGCTGTGCTATGTTTTTATAGTTTATGTTAGTGTGGTGTAATAGATACAGAAAAAAACACTCCGTGTAAAAAAGGCAGCCAAGTCTCTTTACTTTAAAAAAATTCAACACCGAAAAGGAGTGATATCAAAAAAGGAGCCAAGTCAATGACATTTCCAAATATTTAATCGTATCTTTGAAATAAAAGTATAAACACCGAGAAATACTTTACAAAAGGACTTGGCGCATCGTTTTTTTAAAGACATCATTCTATCCTAAAAGTGGAAAGAAATTTACAAGTAGGTACATTTTCCTCTTTCTATTAGAGCCAGAATCTATGAATCAAGCTACTTTTAGTAATGACTATTTTATAGTTTTGTCAATGGCGATAGAAGCATGATTTTATGCTGTAATATATAAGTAATATAAGGGTGAAAGAATTACATAACAATTGGAAGTGGTGAGAATGTAGGTTTCTTTGGAAAACTTCCATGGAGTCAGGAGTCAGGATCCTCATCAGTGTGTTGTGTCTAATGTCCGCCCGTCCGATCGGGTAGCTCAGTTGGTAGAGCTCTCGCCCGGCAAGTGAGAGGTCCCAAGTTCGTGCCCCGGTTCGGTCGGATATTTTTCACAACACACATCCCTTCATATCAATTGGAAGTGGGCTCATACATATTCTTGCAGTACTGTTAATATGGCGATATTAGACTGGTATCTTTTCATAATTTGATCTTGACTGAAGGAAATCATGAAACGTTGTCAAATAATTACTAACTAATGGAACACAATTATATATTTTTGAAGTGTCAAGTGTATAAAGTTAAATTTTTTAATAGAAATTCAATATGACTGTCTTCTTTGTGAAATGTATTTTTATAAAATGTGTATTAATAGAAATTGTTACATGATGAGAAGGTATAACGCATGAGACTTAATTATATTCACCACGAAACAATATTACAAAGATAACTATTGTGTATATTTATAGAAAGCATAGACAACAAGTTTCATAGCGTATATAATCATATAGAAAATATTTTACAGAAGGTATGTATAATATGTACCTAATTGAAAGATGTTTCCCTATTATTCTAAACATTCAAAATGACGGTTGTATATAAATGGCACATGCTTATGAATAGAAAAATGTCTTTAAAAAAACGATGCGCCAAGTCCTTTTGTAAAGTATTTCTCGGTGTTTATACTTTTATTTCAAAGATACGATTAAATATTTGGAAATGTCATTGACTTGGCTCCTTTTTTGATATCACTCCTTTTCGGTGTTGAATTTTTTTAAAGTAAAGAGACTTGGCTGCCTTTTTTACACGGAGTGTTTTTTTCTGGGATATCACTTCTTTTGTTAGTTTATTCATACAGCTTGTAGCACAGCTTGTGTCCGTGCAAGAACTTATTTCTTTAAAAAAATACGCCTATGCCGATTTGGATACTTAGAAAAGTTGCGTTTGGTATATAAGATTAAAATAATTATCCAAGAAGAATAGCTTTAAGTTTCGTTACAATCGGTCCAGCCGTTTTCGATATATGACGTCACTTCCGGTTTTAGCAATGGCGGCCGAAAATAATGTCGTCTTGAATTCATAATTATTACTCCTACACATTTCCAAAATTTGGTTGCAATCGGTACAGCCGTTTTTGATATATGACGTCACTTCCGGTTTTAACAATGGCGGCCGAAAATAATGTCGTCTTGAATTCATAATTATTAGTACAACACATTTCCAAAATTTGGTTGCAATCGGTACAGCCATTTTCGATATATGACGTCACTTCCGGTTTTAACAATGGCGGCCGAAAATAATGTCGTCTTGAATTCATAATTATTAGTACAACACATTTCCAAAATTTGATTGCAATCGGTACAGCCATTTTCGATATTTGACGTCACTTCCGGTTTTAACAATGGCGGCCGAAAATAATGTCGTCTTGAATTCATAATTATTAGTCCAACACATTTCCAAACTTAGGTTGCAATCGGTACAACCGTTTACGATATATGACGTCACTTCCGGTTTTAAAAATGGCCGCCGAGAACACTGCAACCTTGAATTTATAATTATTTACAAAGTACGTTTACTTATATCTATTTTAAAGTATAAAGTGGTGAATTTAGCGTCATTTAGCATATTTATGACGTCATTTCCGGTATAGGTCATAAAATGTGTGACGTCATTTCCGGTTTCGATATTTGAATCATCAAATATTACTGATTACATAAAGTTGACCGTCTAAATCGTTTAGCGCTGGTTTTGTTCTAATCTGTTTAGCCGTTTTTGAGACATGATGTCACTTCCGGTTTCAAAATGGCGGCTTCCGGTTGGTTTTATAACAAGTCAAATGAAATATCAAAAGTACAAACGTTACATAAATATCAAGACAATCGGATCAACAGTTGTTGCTGAAATGCAAATCGATGTATATTAAATTTCATGACGTCATTTCCGGTTTATTTAAAATAATGTTCAGTCTTTTGATATTGATAATCCATATAGATGACCGTCTGAAACGATTGGCGCAAATTTCGTTCCGATCGGTCCAACCGTTGACGAGATATGACGTCACTTCCGGTTTCAAAATGGCGGCACAAAAAATTCATGGGGACAAGGTTAAATCAGACGCCAAAAGTGCACACGTGGTAAAAATGTGAGATCAATCGGTTCAGCCGTTTAGGCTGTGGCCTGTTTACCGGATTTTAGCTCCAGCCTACTACTACTAAGATTATTATTATGAAAACCGCCCTAAAACACTGTTTTCACGGCCCTCTAGCGCGCAAAGGGCGTAACCTATTGTTCCCAAATTTGGTATATGTTGTAGGGTGGGCCATAGCTCGAAATTAAGATATTTCGCAACAATGTGAGATTTCTCAATTTTAAGATCCAGTAGGCCGAAAATGCCACTTTGATGCTTACAGTAAAAGTGGGTTTGCTCCAGCCTTTATATGAGAGTGTGCGCGCGCCGTACGACTTGGCTGGCGTGGAGCGACCGCTCCACTAGATGTACCTCAGATGTAGAATGACGGAAGTCCATCACAATGATATTTGAGAAGAGCTCATAAACCAGTAGTTCTGCATTTCTCCAATCACATTTTGTAATGGTGACAACAGTCATTTTGTAAGAAAATACTTCAACATGAATATATTTGTGCTCCTTATACGTGTTTTGGCTTTTGTCAAATAATAATTGGTAGAGCTTAATTACTTGCATCTTAAAGTTTGCAACGCAAAATGAGCATCAGTCCTCATAACTTTGCGGTAGATTTGAGAACTGGAAACTGCTCGGGTGGGAAGAGTGGCCTTCACGACGCTGTCAAAAGCTCCCCCGCTGCGTCGTGAACGTCTCACCTTTGCCCCGCTGCGACCAGAGCGGCGGGTCGAGCTGTCCGCGTGGCAGCAGCCCCGTCTCCAGACACGAGAGGAAGGCGAGAAGATGGCCGCCGCGCGGGAAGTGGATGGGCGGGCGCTGGACGCCATCTTGTCCCACCAGCACCAGCGTGCCCCCGCTGTCGGCCTGCTGGTGGCAGTGCACGTACACGATCTCGTCCACGCGCACGTTGATGGCGTAGTCCCAGTACAGGCTGAAACATGGCAACATGGCGAGGAAGAGAACCCGGTACCGGCATGTAGCCTACTTCTATATGAAAGATAACAAGGAGGCCAACGGCTTAACGCCCCATCCGAAGGACGGTGTAGCATTCGAAACCCGCCGAGAGACAGGTTGATGGAGGTCGTCACACCAACCCCCTAACAACCCAGTCCCTCTGACCCAACGGCAGCAACTACAGGGCAGAGTTGAATGGTCACCCATCCCATCCAACTGCAACCCCTCTCAATGTTGCTAACCTCGGTGATCTGACGAGAACCGTGGTATCCAATGCACCATCCGTTGGGCTGGATATTTTAGTTACAATATCCCGATAAAGTTTGCGGTAGAATGTATCGGTAAAAACCTTGGCAACAGCCAGTGAAACAGCCATCTAGGCCTGATTCACAAAGCTTTTTCCCGGGGGGAATTGATAATTTACTCACTTTGGTGTATCTAATAAGCAGTGAAATAAGGGGTTTTATTTTAATACCCCCGGGGGAAAAGCTTTGTGAATCCGGGCCCTAGACGGCTAAAGTCGCTTTGTGAATCCGGGCCCTAGACGGCTAAAGTCCACTGTAGGCTAAAGTGATCTTTATCTTGACATTGATCAACCGTGCCTTGGACGAAGATCACCGGTGTTATACAAATCACTATGACAGAAGCTGTGGGTGTCTCTTCTCTGATTGGCTCACCTCTTGTCCTGCATCTCGGACTCTGCGTAACCGTTCATGAGCTGATTGGGCGTCCACTTGATGGTCAGCGACTGCGCGGTCTGATGCAGCGACAAGTAGCCGGCCATCGCCACGGTGATGTTCTTCTGTCAACATCAACACCAACAACGACATCAACCTTCGAAGACATCAACATCAACATCAACATCAACATCAACATCAACATCAACATCAACATCAACATTAACATCAACATCCAAATTCCAAACATTGAAAAATAACATGAAAATATCCCACGTCACTTTATTGAGTTATCACGTTTTGAAACCATTACGTTTTCATTGTTTAAAACTTGGAAAAGTAGTTAAGGTGATACTAGCGCTCGGCCGTTTTAGAAAATTTAGAGAGAAAAATTGTTTCATAAGCGAGTGTAACTTTTACAGGATGTTCACATGATCACTCTGATTGCATATTAGTAGCACTTTTTCATTTTGGCATATTGAATCGTTAATTAGGCGCCGGTTATTCAACAAAACCGCGCAAAACTATGAAATTTGCGATACGATTGGCGACCAAACCCGTAAACCAATTGATCTCAAATTTTAATCTCGATTAGATGAAAGACAAACTTAGGGTTATCACTTGGCACATTTTTGAAATTTAATTTTATACGGCGCCCAGGGAGACAAGAAAACAACTAATTTTTCACCCAAAATCCACTAATTATTACTAATTAACGAAACAAAAAATGAAAAATATACCAAGGGATAACCCTAAGTTTGTCTTTTATCTAATCACGATTAAAATTTCAAATAATTTGGTCTACCCGTTTCGTCTCCAATCGTATCGCAAATAGTGTCTACAAAAAGCAGCAAAATCGCTAGCGCTTGCAGCACCTTAACAACTGACAACGAACGTGGTTTCAAACCGTGAATCTCAAGAATTGGCTCCCTGAGCGGGGACCTGTTGCTCACCGGCAGCACCAGCACGTTGTTCTTGCCGTAGAGCAGAGTGGCGCGGCTGTTCTGGTGCAGAGACTCCACGTAGTCCTTGGCCGAGATGGGCAGCTGGCGGTGGATCTCCTCCGAGCTGCCAGTGTGCAGGCTGCGTCGATACTGAGGACAAGCGCCAGAGAATTATAGCCCCAGAGAAATCATGAATTTTGACTGCTCTTTCAAAACTCTTAATATGGCAACATATCTGAGCGATTGAGCTGAACATTTGTAAAATATGAGAACGCTTTCAAAATTTTAACCTAATCGGCATATTTTGATTTTCGAATAATAAAGAAGATATTTTTTAAATTTAAATCAATTGGAGGACTTGGCTGAAACAATGTAACATATGACATGGTATTGGTCCTAATGACCTTGCAAAATGTATTATTGATCGGACCAACTGATTAGAAGATAATGAGTAATAAGTCTGTAATCATGTTGCCATGCTTCTACTGCTGATGAACTGTATTCCATGTCACTTGTGTTCGACTCACATTAAGCGCCGGGCGACGGCAGTTGGGCGGGGTCATGCGGCCGCTGGAGATGCGATGTCTCTGGACCAGCTCGTCGGCCGGCGGATCCGTCCAGAAGTGGTCCTGCGTCTTGGTCTTGGAATAGTCCAGCGCGCAGGGGCCCACTGAAATAGCACACGAGGAGCGAGGTCACTTCATATCCCACAAGACAATCGCCTTGCCACGGTTTCGGAACCAGCCGAAGTGAGGCCCAACAGATGTCGTCCAATGTATAAGAAC
The DNA here is from genome assembly GCA_934045905.1 of Leuctra nigra. Lineage (NCBI taxonomy): Eukaryota > Metazoa > Arthropoda > Insecta > Plecoptera > Leuctridae > Leuctra > Leuctra nigra. Next base: position 1,168,391 of record OW203767.1, read on the forward strand.
TTAAATATTACACTTCCGGTTCCTACATTACCTAAGTTTTGGAATGATTCAATAAATCCAATTTCAATAAATAGCACGATTTAAAATTGCGACAATCTCAACAAGTATACATTCATTCTCAGAGATGCATCAATCGTCATCGCTAGACATGTAAAACCGATTGAAAAAATAAACTTTTAGATATTTTTCATCAGTTTTGCTGACATATCTGTCGATGATTTATTTATAATTTAAACATGCTTGTGTAGTGTTCTGGACAACTCACCCAGAAGCGAGCTCAGGATGGATCCGAAGTCCGGGTCGGCCACCAGAGCGTCTTTCTCGTAGTACTTGCTGAAGAACAGAGTAGGTACAGTTGTTAAATACCTTGATTACGCATTTCGTAACATGTGATTCTTTGGTAGGTAAAATAAAGACCGATTTTACGAGTATAAGCCGATCAATTGTTTTGCAATGCGTGAATCTAAATCAATTAAATTCAAATACACTTTTTGCTTTTTTTAACAACTACATTCTCCTGGTCAGAAAAGGTACTTGGTCGTATCGAGAGTGAACTTTATAATTGAAAGTAAGTCAGTGGCGTGCCGAACCTATCTTGAGGACCGGTGCTAAGTAATTGGTGGTTATACCCACCCACCCCCAATGGTCAAGAACATAAAATGGGCAGCGTTCAATGGGGTCTGGGGGAGGGCCCCCAAGTACATGCAGGTCCGGGGCGCATAGCCTCGGAAAAATTCAATTTCAATACCAACTTTGAAGGTTTTTGGAGCATTTTAGACTATTTACTCTGTATTTTATAGACTTGAGAATATAATTTATCATTGTTAATGTTGGATCTTAAACCTCTTAAAACTACCTACAATGAAACAAATAAAGCGAAGTGAATTATTTTAGTTTTAGCTACTTTGTACACATTAATGGAAGAGAAAAACTGGGAAGTAATTAATTTAATTCTTTATCGCATTGCACCCACACATGCCGCGCAGCTAAATTTTTGGATTTTGTCTACATTAGAACGAGTTTTAAATGATTTTACAGGTAGGTAGGACGATTTTGAAATAAAACACAAAATTCATTCATGTACTATAAAAATCACAAATAAAAGTGCCGCGCAGCGAATTTTTTAGGTTTCAGCTACCTTAGGACGGGTTTAAAATGATTTTACAGCAGCAATAAAAACACACATAAAATAGCCGCGCAGCCAATATTTTTTTTTTGCTTTATTAGAACGGTTTTAAAATGATTTTACAGGTGCCTAAGGATAATTTTACTAAAATTAAAAAAAGAAAAGAAAAATAAATAAATTAATAATCAAAATGCACAAATAAAAATGCCGCGCAGCGAATTTCTTGCTTTTTGGCTACCTTTAGGACGGGTTAAAAATGATAAATTACAATAGCAATAAAATCACACATAAAATAGCCGCGCAGCGAAACTTTTGGTTTTTGGTTGCAAGAACGGGTTTAAAATGATTTTACAGCTACTGTATTTTTTAAAAATAAACCAAAAAGTGAATAATTTATAAAAAGAAAATCACACTTAATAATGCGTTGCAGGAATTTTTTGGTTTTCGGCTACCTAGGACAGGTTTTAAATGACTTTCTATTACTCTGTTTTTTAAGGAAAACAGAAAAGTCCCTAATTTATAAAAGTGATAAAATTATGTATAAAAGAGCGGCGCAGCGAAATGTTTTGTTTTTGGCTTCATTAAAGCGGGTTAAGAATGATTTTACAAGTACTATATTTTTGAAAGTAAACAAAAAATTCTTTAATAATTAATCAAAAATATTCATACATAATATTGCCGCGCAGCGAATTTTTTTGTTTTTTGGCTACTTTAGGACGTGTTTAAATTGATTTTACATTAGCAATAAAAACACACATAAAAATAACCGCGGAGCGAAACATTTTGTTTTTGACTTCGTTAAAACGGGTTTAAAATGATTTTACAGGTAGGTACTGTATTTTTGATAGAAAACAGAAAAGTCATTCATATAAAAAAGAACATAATTTAAAAATGCCGCGCTGCTATTTTTTGGTTTTCAATTACATTATAGCGCACGTTTAAAATGGTTTTACAGGTAGGTACAATAATTGTGAATGATCTTTCATTTTAGGCTACCCAAGGATGGGTTTAAAATAATTTTGGTACTCAATGGATTCAATGGATTCATGTTCGTAAATTTACATCCATAAATTATACACAGACAAATGTATCACAGCGATTATTAAATATTCGATGCTTATTTGCTGATAATAAATTACTATTTTCGATCCAGCATGCAGGAGCATGAAAGAAAATGCAGAAGATGATTATCTAACAGTTATGCTGTTTTTATGATTAATCAAATCCTTTCAATAAGTTCTGAAAATAGGGCAATTGAATATTGTTTCATAAATATTTTGGTATCCATCCACCCACCGAACCATCAACCAGTTTTTGCAACCATCCACCCACCTAGTCATACTCAACCCTCAAAATGGATCAAGCATTAGAACAAATATACATGTTCACTGCATACATTTCTTGATAGAAATCATTTGTTCCCTTTCCTTTATTGATTTACAATGTTACTGCTTGCTGTGCAGCAATACGACGTATACACCCTCATCACCATGTTTGTGTGAATACATTAAGTTGTATGAGTGGTGAATGTATCACTGTTACATTATAAAATGTATCTCAAGGTGGGTAGGTCCCCTTGCGGGGACCACCCACCCCCAAAAAATGACTGTGCTTGAGCACCAAATTTAGATAGGTCGGCACGCCACTGAAGTAAGTCCTAACTGCTGGATCAAGTACAAGGGTTTGTCAAGGACCATACTACCTGATCTGAGGCCAAATACAACTATTTAACCTGAACGTCCTGGTGAGGACAAGTACAATCTTGTCAAAGTACCTGCTGTGCTGCACGAGGTGGTCGATGATCCTCGCCAGGTGTTTGTCGAACAGCGCCAAGCGAATCCACAGGTACTTGGGGCCAGGGACGCTTCCTTGCGAGTTGTTCTTCTTCAGAGGCGGCTTGTTGATGAGGCGGTTCGTGCTGTCGCCGCTAGAGCTCGACCTTCTGGCAAGTACAAGCAACAGGTAACTAACTCGACCTTCTGGCAAGTACAAGCAACAGGTAACTAACTCGACCTTCTGGCAAGTACAAGCAACAGGTAACTAACTCGACCTTCTGGCAAGTACAAGCAACAAGTCACGTCTTGTTTACTCTACATCACGTATTTCAGAAAGACATGTCAGTGTCGGTGACGTTCCAAGAAACGTGCTTGATGCAGAGAAATCAGCAAGTAAAGACACAAATTTTGTCCAATGATCTCCATGTAACAGTCTCATGCTCAAAGACGTTGCGTCCGCAAGTAAATATTTGCAGGTGTCAGTCCTCAACACCACAAGACCGTGTGCTATCTGTATCTTATGGAATAAATCCTATAGTCTCTGCGTACTTAAGTCGCAATAAATCTAGAAATCGTTTGTGCAAAAGGATGTTGGTCCTCTGCTAACATAATAATCTAAATGTGTGATTTGTCGCATCTGTGTTCTTGTCTCTTGTGACAGCTTTGTACCTCGGAAGACTTGTATTTGCTTGACGTAAACGCCTTGAGCTTCCGTTTGGACACTTCTAAACAAAACGGACTACAAAGTGATCAAAGCAAGGGTCCAGCAAGGAATCACTACAAAGTCAAAGGAGAATCCGGACAAAGCCGTTTCATGTCGGTGAGAACCGGCCATTTGTCGCGGTGGGACAACGGAGAATGGAGTTTAAATGTTAAAAGAAGTACGTAAAGCATAGATGGGAGCATGAACTAGAATGTTTCATTCGTATAATTATATTTGTTAATGATATTGTGAACCAGTCATTTTGAAAGAATACTTCAATATTTCTGTATTTGTGGACTACAGTCAGCTTGCATGATTCAAAACGGACCAACTTTATACCGAGAACTGTGTCTTCCGTCTTTCTTCGTTCTCGTTCCGAAGAAAGACGGAAGACACAGTTCTCGGTATAAAGTTGTTCCGTTTTGAATCATGCAAGCTGACTGTAGTCCACAAATACAGAAATATTGAAGTATTCTTTCAAAATAAGGAGAGAATTCTGTATTGGGACGTGACAAGACCCTGGAATGTACCTGTTTGGATCGGCGTTCTCGATCTCTTGTACCTTCCTCGACACGACGGCCGCCGGGTCGAAGCTCTTGCCGACCTTGTGGAGGAGGGCGGTGGTGGAGCTGGTCTTGAACAGCCCCAGCGCGCGCCTGCGCAGACCCTGACTGAGACACGCCTCCACGGCGCCTGTAACATGATGACGTAACAGCTCATGTTTACTATCACATTGTAGAAGCTGCGTGTCTCTTTCCAAAGGGATTGAAGCACCTCACTACGAGATGAGGGAACAAAATTACGTACAAATACACGAATTTGTAGTCTGTTTACAAGTTTCAATAGCTTTCTAGTTGGAAAATATGTTTTTTACATAACGAAATTTATGGAATCTTGAAATTGAGCTTGAAAACAGAATAGTGGGGAAAAATTCACTTTTATAACGTGTGTAATAAAAGTTTAGAAATACTCTACATATTCTGATTCTACGCTCAACTTCATTCCTTCAAATTGATTGAAATTTTTACCCAATAGATCTTAATCCATTTTCAATATAATTTGAAACTTTCAGTTTGATATCTTACGTAGTTTTGAAGAAACAGCGTCCCGGCCATTGGAAGTTTTCTGGACGCGCGCTATTTGAGCTCTGTATAATACATTTTTTGACAACCAAATTTGAACAGCTGTAACTTTTTCCCTACAATAGTAATGTTTTTAAAACTTGCACATATTAAATTTTGGTATGTTTTCTAATAAGTGTACAAATTTCAGAATCCTATCTATAATAGGTAGGTATAATAGGTAGTATCGATGACGAACATAAGAGATTATCGCAGCATTCCTATGAGACGAGGAGCAAAGACAAATTTATAGCGTCGAATGATGTGATAAATTCTTATGGACGGCAGCAAAAACAATTTTTAGTCCCTCACTTTTTTAATATATTGCCAGATGTCTTCCATGGTTTTCATAAAGTCTCCGATTTCAAGAAACCTCTCAAAACATGGATTTTAGAACATGATTTCCCTCAGTTATTTTGATTTGTATGTTTAAAAAGTTTATTTTTGTGAGTATGGTTATGTATATTTATAGGTATTTATTTTGTATTTGAAGAGTTCGTACAATTTTTCTGTGTTATTATTATAATTTATGTATCTGCCCCGCAGTCAAGCCATTTTTTGGCTTTGTGGGGCTACAGTTTACTTTTTATTGTATAATTGTATTGTGTGATTGTTAAATAAAAAAAAAAAAAAATAGTTTCGATATAGTGACTTCTCAATCAGGGTGATTTTTTTTGGCGCCACCCGGTATATTGTCAGCCACAACATGGGCACTCCTCTTGCAAGCTCCTATCGTGGTATCACCACTTCGATGAGATATGTAGATTATTTATTCAGATTCCGGGAACGTGTTCGGTGTTGAACATCGCATGACCCAGTGACCCGAATACTTGCAGGAACTTGGCATTGAAACTCTCGTGTACTTGCTCGGTGCATTAGCAGTGCGGTGCAGATTACGAGCGTGCTCTTGCAGTTTATTTGGCTTCGGAGCACTCGATGGAGTTAGTGGATACATAAATCTAACGGGGTTGTTTTATTTCAGAGGGTTTTAACGTTACACTGTTCTGCTAATGGCGACGGATGATTGGGAGATGATGGTGATGTAAGAATGGACGGTGGAAGGTGGTGGTCGACCCTCCCAACATTTGCTGTACTTGATTTAGTATTATACTGAGTGGCGCAAAAAAATCACCCTGTTTGAGTGGTCGCTATATCGAGAGTGGTATAGATAGAATTCTGGGCCCTTACCTAATATCACCAAATTTCAGTAGCACCGTGTTACTGTAGCACAACTTTTGTTTTAAATGTTTAAGCCATAAGAGCTAACATTGTCGCCATGACAACTAGCCGATCGTGCTACAGTAACACGGTGCTACTGAAATATTGGCGATATTAGGTAAGGGTCCTGAATTCCGAAAACATACCAAAATCTAATTTGTGCAAGTTTCAAACATATTTGTTAAATAAGAAAAAAGTTGCAAGTAATTAAAGGGTTTGTGTTCATCTTTCACAAACTTCCGATTCTTGTTGAGATTGAAACATGTGCTATTTCAATGCTGGTATACACTTTTTCTTAACGTCCTAATTCAAATATCTGTAATTTTTTTCATGACTAAAATATTTCTGAAAATTGCACATATCACATTTTCATATATATTCTATTATAATTTGTGAACGTTTCCGCTCTTGATCTATTATAGTTCTTCCGGAGTGGCTCTCAAACAGTACAACTACCCGAATGTCGCTAACTAATATTAAGAGCGATGACGCGACATCATCACGTGTCTCATTGATCCGCGGTCGGGACCAATGAAGATGAGTGGGAGTGAGAGAGGAACACGCGTGGGCGTACAGACAGCGTGGAGAGAGCGAGAGGGCGAAGACGGATGGCTTGTCATGTCGGAGGCGACGGAATTGCTCGGACGAGAGAGATGGAAGAAGATCGTTCATCACCATGAGAAAGACATTAATATCCAAGATACGATCCTTGAGCTTGGCGTGGAAAACATGTTCGAAGCACTTGGGAAACTGATCCGATGGAACTGGGTCGACAGAGAGCAAAAACTCATAAATCTGTGTTAGCGTAACTTTGTACTAAGTTACAGTCCCATAGTGTGAGTTGTTTTGTGAAATGCAGAACTTGGACCTTTCTCTGAGGATTGAAAATTATAATTCATTGAGTTGGGTGTTGAGTTGGGAATAAAAGTATTTTACATGATCAACTCGAAAATTATTATATTATTCAATTTTGCGCGAAGTTTTATCTTCGATGATGCTCTGGGTACCTATTCTATGTCTCTTTTTGATCTCGTCGCGGCCGCCTTCATTTCGGCGTAGTGCTATCTTAATGGCAGTGAAATGAAGGCAGCCGCGATGGGATCAAAAAGGACCCTGAAAAGGGAATGATGACGAAGTTCCAAAGCGCTTGATCAAAAGCGATCAACACGGAACTTCTCAACATCGGCGACGAAAACATCGCGCCATTAACACCAGGCTCTGAGAATGCACGACTTATGTTGATTGGACACGAAGCTCACATGTTTCACCAAGATTCATGGACATCATTACTACATTCATACTAGTAGAGACGGTTGTCTCACTCCTATACTGATAACATTGACCGCAGTGAAGCCTTTTCAGACCCTGTGATTGGGGAAATCTGGTAGGCCCCCGTGATTTGAGCGACGTCTATAGCGTGAAGAGTGCACTACTTGATGACCAATCTCTGACGATGGCTCAACCGCTAATTCATAGTTTACACTTGATGTGCCTGCTGGCACGCAGAACAGCTGTTATTTGACGATATTTAATGGTTTTATAGTTCATTTTTTAGTTTACTTGTAAAATGCTGATATAAAACAAAAGAACATCGTGCATAGCATATAAATGCAACGACGGCTCAATGGGTAAATTTAGCAGTTAGTTCATATTTTTACCACTAGTGCTGATATATGCGCTAACGATGCCGGGATACTCCAATATTTCTCATGTCGAAAAGGCTTCACGTTCATTGGTGGAGTGAGAATACCTCTGCTATAGTGTAGTGTGTTTCTATATATATATATATCTCTGCCGTGGTTTCACTGCACGGAACAAGCTTTGGAAGACAGTGCCTTCTGGATCCTGCTTAGTGCTTGAACGAGATCCACGACGTGAACCTGCAGAGCGATGTGTGACGTGAGATGCTGAGAAATGTGCTCTTCCACTGCTAGACGTCGCTTCACGGCCACTTGGGATACAAACCGGGTCTCTCCGGCTGGACGTGTTGTAATAGATCTATGCCACAGGGATTGCATTGGACTGGAGAACAATAATTCCAGAAGGAGACGAGCTACAAATGGGGGCTTACTGAAGAGAAATTGACAGTATAAGTACGGAGTGAGTTGGTGCGGTGTTCCCTAGTGCAATATTAGCCATTTCTTAGTTTCATTAAAATCGTATTCAATATTGAGCTAAATGACTATGGCTTCACAATGAATTTCAAGGTCGAATACCCTTACATGGCGTTTACAAAGGAATATGGATGCACAAGCGTGGAAATAAGTGTTGTACTCGATCTCTCTCTGCTCCGTATAAAAACATGTTTATGATATGGGTCAGAGAGAGGCAGAGTACAACGATCTTATTTCCACCACTGTACAGGTTATCATTGGACACGTCGAGCTCGAGTATTCTCAATCACGAGAGTGTGAGTGCGCATGCGCTGTACTCACCGCAGAGTGACGTCACCGAGCTGCTCTCCTCGTGCACGAACTTCCTGGTCACGGCCTCCTCCATGATCTGCTTCACCTGCACATTCGCACAACACAACAGTAGTCAACACACTGCCACCAAGACACATGGACATGTTCACGGCCTTGTGGATTCAAGAGATGATCAGCTCACTAGTCAGCTGTGAATTATTCTCAGTATTTTCGCTTATATTTGTGGATTAATCGCTAGTTTTGCATGTTTGTTGTGTTGAATGGTGATATTAGATATTTTGGGAGCCAATCAAACCATTTTTCCGCGTCAGAATCTGTTTCAAGTATTAGAAAATAGTTTTATATACTAGGTCTACGAAACCTACCAAGAGACGCTTGTAGCTCATTTGGACTTGAAGTAATGTGAGCAATGAGTGGAATATATAAAGTTTGGAGTGATGAAGTAAACCGGCTAGATGCCCCTTCAGCTGTAGACAATGTCATAAACATTTCTAGTCAACCCATAGGAGCTTCTATAAATGATTTTTCGTCTAGTGATGAATCGGACACGGAGCTAATGCAAGTTGAGTCTGCAACCAATGAGATGTCTTTGAACATAGTTCCCGATGGTTTCACGATGGTGACAGGAAATAAAAGGCGTCGTAATTGTAACGATCGTCCCAGCACACGATCATCTGGGTCAGATGCTTCAGGCCCATCATCCAAGAGAGTGATCAACCTTGTGCGTACGCAGAACTCATTTGAGCCGCTTGCAAGTGCAAATGATATGGACACGACCCCGATGACGGCGGAGACTTTGCCAGATAAGAAGTATAAAATCCCACCAATAGTGATTCAAAATATGAAATCTCATAAGGCATTAGTTGAGTTGCTCTCCGCTGTATGTCCAGAACAAGGGGCATTCATAATCAAACCTGGTCTCGAAGTTTCTCGAGTAATCATTAGAGATATTACCTCGTACAAACTAATTACCTCCGCCCTAGACTCGACTGAGGGAATAGAGTACTACACGTTTCCAACTGAGCGCACTAGATCACAGCGTTTTGTTCTGAGAGGTCTGCCACAATCTGCTGAAACAGAAGACATTCAAGAGGAGCTGAAGCAGCAAGGCTTCAATGTCCGCTCTGTGCGGCAGATGAAGATGCCTGGAGACAGTACACGTCTTTTGCCCCTTTTTGAATGTACGCTAGTAAGTACGAGTGGTCAGGCTCCAGTGGACCTCAGCCAAATCAAGAGACTCCTCTACTGCGTGGTCTCCACCGAGGCCCCACGGAGCAAGAAGATTAATGTCATACAATGTTTTAATTGTCAAAGAGTGGGTCATACGGCCAAATTTTGTCATCGCCAGCCACGATGTGTTCGATGTGGAGGTGTGCATCAGGTTAAGGAGTGTAAGGAGTCACCAGAAACAGCAAAGTGCTGTAACTGCAATCAGCAGCATGCCGCTTGCTACCGAGGATGTGATGTCATCAAGGCAGCAACTCGTCATGCTACTCGAGCCCGACGTCCACAGCAGCAAGATGGCTCTTCTCCACAGCATGATAACCGAGGGAATACTCAGACGCAACCCACGCCCGTGCCACGAGTCTCATTGGCGCAACCACGGACTTTTGCTTCTGTTTTGAACACTCAGATAAATCCAGAGCAACCCTCGTCCTCAAACACCACTGCCTTAGAAGAAGCAGAGAGACCACCCAATGCTCTTCCTGAACTCGTACAACCGGTAGTACCTCAACAATCAACTATTGATTGGATAGCCCTTATAAACGGCATTGCAATTTTTATAGTTAATATGAACATTCACCCCATCATTACGTCTCTGGCAAGTTTTGTGCCAACTCTTCTTTTGTCTGTACAAAATCGCAATGCCAGCGATTAATTCAATTAATCTAATCATTTGGAATGCTAATAGCATAAGTTCTCGTATAGACGAATTACTTCTATTGATGGAATCACGAAATTTAATGGCTGCCCTTGTCTGTGAGACCCATCTTAACCCTAAGGACAAGCTTAAGCTTGCCAATCACTCAGTGTATAGAACTGATCGTCCAGGAGACAGGAGAGCAGGAGGGACTGCAATCATCATTGACAATCGAGTAAGTCACTACGAGATTGTTTTACCTGAAACGAAATCAATAGAGGCTACCGCTATCCTGCTTTTTACTAAACTGGGTCCACTCCGGCTTATAGCCACGTATTGTCCTCCGCGAACTAAGCTTCTCACAGCAGATATAGAAGCATTAATGGACTCGAATTACCCGACTATTCTCGGTGGCGACCTTAATGCTAAGCATACAGCCTGGAACTCGCGAGTTGTCAACGCCAATGGCCGCACTCTCCTTTCACTCTCCCGTATAAGTGACTTTACTGTGACTGGACCGCAAGAAGCGACACATCTTCATATCCCTACAGGAAGAGCTGATGTTCTTGACATTGCGGTGGTGAAAAATCTGCGACATTCCATTGAATTAGAAACACTTTTAGAATTGTCTTCAGATCATAATCCTGTACTTTTGAGCGTAGGGGACTCATACGAGACCGTTGATCCCATCATTCGATTCAATTACAGAAAAGCAGACTGGGAAAAGTTCAGAGAGCATTTATCAAATAAGTTGGAGAGTGGACCACTTGATTCGCATCAGGATATAGATTTAGCAGTAAATAAATTAACGGAAAATATTATGGAAGCAAGAGCGATCAGTGTTCCCATTTGTAATACAAAAAGGTGCACAATATTTGATCTTCCACGTGGAATTAAACTGTCAATAGCCACTCGAAACCGTGCACGTAGGAGATGGCAGGCGCTCAGAACACCTGATTTACATGAAGAATATAAGCTCTTAGACAGATCTGTAAAGGAATTAATTCGTCGCCATAGGAGAGAGAGGTGGGAAGATGCTGTAGCCACACTAGAACCAGGGAGTCGTCCACTCTGGTCCATGGCAAAACGACTGACAAGAAGCAAACAACCAAATCCACCCATTCAAGGTAGTACACACCTTGCATGCAGCCCACATGATAAGGCAGAAGTTCTAGCAGATTCGCTTCAAAATCAGTTTTCCCCAAACCCGCCGACTAATTCATCAGCACATATCGAGGCTGAAGTAAGAACCCATCTTGCTATACACAAGGCGCAGGCTGAAGATGATGAAGTCGTTCTCTGCTCTATGGACGAAGTAATTATATATCTAAATGAACTTGCAAATGGCAAGGCACCTGGTATTGACGAGATCACAAACACGATTCTTAAAGAACTTCCTATACCTGCCGGTGAACGTATCCTTGAAATATTTAATGCCAGTCTCCGTCTTCAACACTTCCCCACCCAATGGAAAGTAGCCAAAGTCATTGTGTTCCCGAAAGCGGGAAAGAATCTTCGTGACCCTGCAAATTACCGGCCGATTAGTCTCCTCTCATCACTATCGAAGCTTTTTGAAAAGGTCCTTCATGCTCGAATTAGAGGCCACGCAAACGCTACAAAGCTGCTGATCAATGAGCAGTTTGGCTTTCGACAGAAGCATTCAACAACACATCAGCTTCTACGTGTGGTTGACAAGATAAACGATGGATTTAAAAAGCTGAAAGGAACTGGTATAGTTTTCCTGGACGTTGCTAAAGCATTTGATAGAGTTTGGCATGAAGGCCTACTACAAAAACTAATTAAATATCAATTCCCCAACTACCTAATCAATATCATCCACTCCTATTTAAATCAAAGATCCTTCACCGTACACATCAACGGTGCCTGTTCTTCAGCGAGGCCTATTCTGGCTGGAGTTCCTCAGGGATCTATCATTAGCCCCATCCTCTTCAACATCTTCACCAATGACATCCCAACTAACATTCCGGACACCGAAGTAGCTTTCTATGCTGACGATGCCGCAGTCATCTGCCAATCTATGGCATCTAATCAACTTGGCCCGCCTCTGCAAAAAGCATTAGACGTACTCAGCCACTGGTATACAGAGAACCGTATAGCCCTAAATTCATCTAAGACAGAGGCAACACTCTTCACCAAGCGACGGAAATTTCAACCCCCTACCATAAACATCTCTGGTACAGATGTCTCCTGGTCTCCCAGCAATGTTTACCTGGGTGTCACCCTGGATGCCAAGCTCTCCTGGAAGGCCCACGCTGAGAAGATTGCCAGCAAGGCCAACGGGAAGACGGCGGCGCTGTTCCCACTGCTCAAAAGCAAATCCATGCCGCTCACCAGCAAGCTGCTTCTTATCCAGAGCGTCATCGTGCCCACACTGACGTACGCCTCACCAGTGTGGTACGAGAGGACTTCAGCGGGAGCGAGAACAATGCTGCAGAGGGTGCAGAACAGGGCCCTCAAGATCGCCCTGCGCACTCCGATGTTCACCCGGACGAAGAGCATACACCAAGATATAGGATTTGCCTATCTCCACGAAGTCATGGAAAATCAGAGAGAGTCGTTCTACGCAGCACTCGGAGACCATGGAAATCCACTAATCAGCAGACTGGCTGATGTTACTTCCTAACTCTTGACTCCTATAGTCTAAATTTGTGTCAATGTTTTACAATTTTTATAATTTCCAAATGTCTTGACAGAGTTATGTACAAACATTATGTGTACGGTATCTGAAAATTCAGGCACTACAAGTATGTAGTAGCCAACAAGAGCGAAGATGAAGCTCACTAGTCATTCACAAGTTTCAGGAAAGTACTCATATGGTTTGCATGAGCTTCTTTTTTATTTCATTCAGTAAACAAAGATGGCCACTCAACAATACAATTCAAAACAAAGTTTCAATCAAAGCCAATAAAATATGTTTTCTTACGTCGCTGAGTGGCCATCTTAGTATACTAATCAAGAACAAAAGAAGTTCGTGCAAACTATGAATACACAACTGATGATACATCAGCTGTTTGATGTACTAGTCTCGTATAAAACAACTCAACATAGTCTCCTTTTTTATAGAAGAAAAACATTTCCTTTCTTGTTCAAACGCCATGAAGATTTGGCCACTGAGGCAATATTATTAATTGCACCAGGAAATATAAGCTTGATTGGAGTAACTTGGTGCCTCAAGACATTCGAAATAAACCAAGGATCAGTTTACCTTTGCCCTTAGGTTATCTGATAGAACAGGGTTGTATTGATGCTGATATTCAATACCACGCGTAATGACGTCATCATCAGTATCCCGAGACACAAAGAAGATCTCGCGTTTCCCTCTCATGCGTTCACGTGTTGCAGATAGACGCAAAGTAGCGTTGCTATCCATTAGTTCAATACATTCAGCTCGATTACATCTCATCCGTCCTGCAGTGCGATTGTATAACTTCTTAGCCGAGATAATGGATCGTTATCGATATTAATAGATGAAAGTAATTTTGCCTATCAGAAGGTAAAGCAATTCAAAGTGCGTAAAGTCGACTTCCTGAGATAAATAATGTAATTATATTTCATATCCTCGTAGCTTTTGCACAATACAAATGATTAACAATGATATTAATAGTTTACTTTCATCAATTGTTATAGATAACGATCCATTATCTCGGCTAAGAAAGTTATACAATCGCCCTGCTGTTACAGCCTCATGCGGTCCTCAACACCACAAGACCGTGACCTAATAGTCTTATGGACGGAATCCAGTCAGAGATGGGCACTATCAAAGATACAAGTATCTTTGATAGTATCTTTTGATACTTGATACTATCAGTATCTTTATCTTGATACTTTTCTTGAAGTCAGTATCAGTATCAATTATCAATTATTATTCAAAAAAGTATCAAGTATCTTTTACTGAAAAGATACTTTTGATACTTTATAATGCATATTTCTCTCAGAAGTTTTTTCAGAAGTTTTTGCACATCTATAGATGTGCAAAAACTTGATTTTAGCACAAAAATGTTTCAGTTTAGAACTTCAGGTATTTTTTTCTGGGAATCACTTCCGCCCATACATACCCTTTTTTCACCCAACCCCTAACTCTTTGTTGACTGACGATGACCAAAGTCCACGAACACTTTCGTCTGTGAACTGATCTCACCTCCCTCACCTGACCAAATTCTTTCTTGCCATTGGTCGTTCAAAACATTTGAACCAATCAATAAAGTTTTGTAACATTTTTGTGTAAGGCTATGACTGAGTAAAGCCCCATTTACACGGTGCAATTTCTTGAACAACTTCTGTGCCACAAAAGTTCTGCACATGTGCAGAGTCTCTTTTTCATCTCAAAAGTGACACTGTGCACGAGCAGAACCTCTGTGGCACAGAAGTAGTTCAAGAAATTGCATCGTGTAAATGGGGCTTAAAGCATTTTCAAAATTAGTTCATCATGAAATCAATAAATCATAATATATTCATTTGAGAAATTGCACTGCAATGATTAATTATTTTTTGGGGTATTTCTTCGTCCCCCAAAATTAGTTTTCTTTTGTGAGTAAGTACCTAAATTCGGTATTATAGTATTACCCCTCTGTTACTGTTTCTTTGGTAAAACTGGTAAAACCTCAGCAGTGGTATCAAAGTATCTCTGATAAAGTATCTTTGATACTATCAAAGTATCTTTTGATACTCAAAGTATCTTTTGATACTTTGATAGTATCAAAGTATCTTTTGATACTTTGATACTAGTATCAATTGATACTCAAATTTAATGAAGTATCAAGTATCAATTATCAAGTATCTATTTGAAAATTTTAAGAGTATCAGTATCTTGTATCTTGATACTTTTTCCAAGTATCTTTGCCCATCTCTGAATCCAATAGACTCTGGCCACTGGCGTAGATCAATCTGGACATTCTTTTCAGCATGTGCTGTAAGTGAGTGGGGTTATAATCTCACAAAGTCAGTATATGTTGTCTATTCTCTTAAAAACTGGAGCACAGTAAATATGCTACTTGACAAAAAAAAATGACATTGAAAAAAAGGTTGATTATTAATTTGATTTTGCTTGAAGAGGACAAAAGTTTGTTCGAACGTTGAACAGAAATATAAAATTACGGCAATCGTTGCCAAAGTGAGAATGAAAGAAGCTTGTTTTTGAATTTCATTCAACATCAAAGGAATGTAAAGATGTTCTTCAACTCTTCCAAGAATGTAAAGTTTATTTGAGACTTCACTTTCCTTCCAGAACGTGCGCTACATAGAAACAAGTCATGATCTGTCAGAATCCTTCCTCTGTGCTTCAAACGTCGTGCCATGAGCGCAGGAAACAAGCGTTAGAAACTAGAACATTGCATCAACACGCTCACGTTAATTAGTAATTAATTAACCGTAATTAACACACGGTCTGCTTTCCGCCAGACAGAAAACAAAGTTTCTGTTTAATTGAGCGAGCGTCACTACTCCAGGCGCTTATGCATATCTCTGTTTGCTCGTGTGTTTGTTTGAATGTGTAGGCAATCCCGGGTAAACCGTTCAACCGATAGATCTGAAGGGTTGTACGCACACTAATGTCATAAGAGCTGTCTCGTTTATAGTTTTTTGAACGAGACGATGTTATTTTCTGAAAATTAAAAATGGACCCGTTTGACTGATAAAAATTTAAACTTTGCATCGGGACCAACGTTTTAGGTATGCCAATTTTCAGATAATTCCTTCAAGATCTCAAGAGTAACTGATATTTATGCTAATTTTAAATACTATGTTAAATTTAATTTAAAGATAATTCAAGAATGTATGAACTCCGTTGACGCATGTTGTCTTCGTATTTCCAAGGTCTATATAGAGCCCGTGCTCGCTTATTTACGCGTTACTCAGAGCGGACTCCTCAGCGGCGTGACGTCAGATTTCAGACCGCCCATATTTTTCAGAACTTTTTTAGTTGCCTATACCGTAAAACTCTTTAATAATGTGCATATTTTTGTGTAATTTTTTAAATACTTGACGACATTTTCTCAACACACTTTTGCGTGGTATGTTTTTTGTTTTTCTGTAACATTCTGTTCTCAACGGCCACCTCTAGGGCGTTATAAACAAGGCGCAAGGTGCATGAAATCCGCGCCGCGTCCGCGTCGAGTGAATGCGAATGATTCTGATTGGTTCTGGCTTAGCGGCGATATTCATTTTGAAACAAACGCGAAACGCAAAACGCGAAAGTGGGCCTCGCTGTGGGGCTTCCACATGGAAGTGGTGGTAATTAACGACAGAAGCCGGGTCGATGTGTCCTGGATCAATCACGGGCCAAGGCCGAGTCTTGTTCCGAACAACAGTTGCTAACAGTTTAGTCTAAGCTAACAGCCTCTGTCTTTGACAACTTCCACGCGAGCAATCAGAGTCGACTGAACTTCGTGGCGCGATTTCGCGATTCAGACCGAGTCACGTGGTACCAAGTCGCGGCGGAGTCAGGTTCAACAGTTTCGTTCATTGTCTTTTGACAGCTTTTTAATTAATATGTGTAATGCGGACTGAGATAAAGGACTTGTGGTAGAGAATTAACTTTACGTTTTATGACTTATTTAAATGGGAACGTTTTACTGGTCATTTAGCACAATTGTTTTTAATTTGCGTTATATAATTTTGAAAACGATTATGAGATGAACAGCATTAAATACATTTCTACGCATCTGTATTTTTACTGGTTTTAACTGTTGCTTTTTGATTTACAAAACGAAGTTTAACAAAGAGTAAGAGAAATAAAAAATTATGTTTTTACGCAATTATGTTTATGACAACTATAACTAGGTACGCCCAACAAAAGATAAAACGATATTTGATAGAAACGAATTAGCTAAAAAGATGTGATGGCATCATCCCATGAAGTCTGTGCTAACGCGTCATCTAACTCTAGTAGTTGAGCTCTGATTCTATTGATAATAACAAGGATTGATTGTCAAGGAACCTGACCAGCAGGCAGACCGTTTCATTCATATACCTACCATTTTATGATTTGTTGAGTGTATCATTAAAGCCCTTTCCCAGCCCGCGCCACATGTAGAGCTATGGTTGGAGGGGGAATTCTATTTACATGTTACATCCAACATACACGGCATGTACAAATGTGATGCTCGCATGAACTCTGTTATGGAAACGACATGTCTGTGAATTTACACATTCCAACTCCCCGGTTCAGCAGATGTTTTGACTTTGGAACCACATTCTTGATGCCATAACGACTTGGCTGCATGAATAATGTGGTGGGGAATGATAATTTCCATGTCTAATACGGAAAACCACATTCACTGAGACGTTTAAAACAAGCATGGTTTATATTGCAGTCTGTTTTGAAGACACACAAGAGTTAGTAGAAGTTGTATTTAAATTATTCCGCCGAACTTTACATATATTTGGAACAAGAAGTAATTAAAGCTTAGTAATCTTGACGGAGTAAATTTCACTACTGATTTTACATTTGGTGTCAGAAGTAGGTTTGTCGGAGTTTTTCATTGCATAATAATCTGAATCATTATAACTGTTTAACACTCTAATATGGATGTGGGGAAACTACAATAACCAAGACTATTATACAATTAAAAACTTCACAATACCTACTTCTGACACCAAATGTAAAATCAGTACCTAGATAAATTCACTTCGTCAAGATTACTTATTAGTAGGTAAGGTTTTAATAATTATTGATCGAAATTTTCGCACAAATAGAAATCCGGGTCGGAAGAACTATGTAACCAACAATTTTATTATTTTGAGTTATCAACTCAAAACTGTTTCAAGGCCATATACTCACAAAGCTTTGGTATATTCCAAAGCAGCCAATATTCATGCTAATAGAGCACTTTAAAAATTATCAATGTGGCTCTGCTTTTTGACAAAAATCAAACTGCATATGCTTTTTGTTAAAAAGCAGAGCCACATTGATAATTTTTAAAGTGGTCTATTTATAGAATAACATTTAAGAAAACAACATTTTAAGGTGGCAGTGGATAGACCTAGACATGACGTACATGGTTATACCACAAAAACACTATTTCGAAAAAAGTTTGGTTACACGGTTCTTCCTGCCCATCATTCGTTAGTAATATTGAGGACGTAAATTATGTATATTCTGATTTCACATTTGGTGTCAGAAGTAGGTTTGTTGAGAATTTTTCTTGTATAATAATCTGAATCATTAAAACTGCTTAACACTCTAATATGGATGTGGGGAAACTACAAAAACTCAGATTATTATACAATTAAAAACTTCACAATACCTACTTCTGACACCAAATGTAAAATAAGTATCTAGATAAATTCACCAGTCAAGATTACTAAGTTGTAAGGCTTTAACGATAATTGATCGAGCAAAGCGAACGACTCCATTTCAATAAATTAAATTTTAATTTAGGTAAATTTTCGCAACAAAAAAAGGAAAAAGTGACCTATATTTTGTATGATAATTATTCATACGTTACTTGTTGAGACCGGAAGAGGTTGTAACTTGTAAGATTCTCACCTCCTTCTTGACGCTCGCTATCAGCTTCTCCTTGAAGCTCTCGTGATCTGCAAAGAAACACCCAGTTAATTGCATCATCGAGTGCTGATTAGCCCCATTGGAGCGAGGGAGAGGGAGAGAGCCGGGGTCTAGAGGAGCGAGAGAGACGGAGCGACTGTGTGGGAAGAGATCGATCAGGAGGAATACAATGCATCAGCACAGGTGGACGCTCGCCCGATCATGTAACAGTTCTCACGTGACATCTCACCCGAGCAGGCAGTGAATAACATGGAGATGAGAACATTGTCACACGACAAGAGAGTTGTCATTTTACATGATTGCATAGTCAAGTATGTCGACAACAGCTAGAGTTAGCGTAGTTATTACAGATAAGATGGGTATCTGGGCTGCGATCGTGTAAAATGACAACTCCCTTGTCGAAGCGACAAGCTTATCATCTCAATGTTATTCACGGCCTTCTCGCTTCGACAAGGACGTTGTCATTTTACACGATCGCACCCCTGGACAGTTTTACACACTTGAGGTCACGCTTTTAAAATACTTTGTAACCATATTGCTGAGGACGGATAATATATTGTTCATGCGATGAAAATGTAGATAATGAATTATTGATGTTAAGTAATGTCTTACTTAAAATTTTGTAAATTGACCGCATTCAGATTCAGTTAATAGTCAAAATAACCAAAATATATAATAAAAAACAATGTAATAATAAACTGTACAAAATAAAAAATCGTTTCATTAAAATATCGGAAAATTAAATATAAACGAAGTATAAATATAATTGAAATTCCCGATATGACAAATTCGTTTTAGGATGGAATCCGTCCTTGGATTCTGTTCATCATAAAATATAAAAATCCTAAAATAATCGATTAAATCGCATGTTTTCACTTTAGCTGCCCATGATTCTGATTCCAAGCTCTACGAAATGGTTCCAACTTGGGTTCCAACTTGGGTTCCAAGTCATGGAAGTAATTTCCTGCAGCTAAAGCCGATGATATTTCTCCCAAATGAAATGAAACTTCATATTGTGCTTCTCGTATTATAGTTTAGAAGCGTCCGGAAGATATAAAATACAATCGTGGACAATCCAGCGCGCCCTGGGGCACTCTTCGGCGTGCGTGCGAGGGGGGAGGGGGGGGGGCGACGACATTGTTGTTGCCAGACGACGAGTTGCTGAGATGGAACTGCTGACAAAGTGGCTCACTTTAACAACTTGGCGAAAACTTCCACATTTCCTTGATCACACTATTGCATACTATTTTGCCGTGGGTGCGTCTATTATCGAACCTAAAGTTCGTAAGAATAATGATCCGCATTGGCGGCAGTGTAGATACTACTGTACCTATAGTCTAGCGAACAATTGTATACCTACACAAATAATTATCAATATAATAATACAAAAATATGTATAATACGACTGTAGATAAAAATAAATCAATTTTATTGAATTGTTCTAATATTTTCTAATATTAAACATTGTGTATTTGACATAATTTATACAATTTCCATAATACAAAGAAGAAAGTCTTGCCATTGACAGGGCAGTGTTTATGTGAACGACCAATGAGCGACGTGAACGACGATAATTACAAAAATATTCTAACAGTGAACGAACTTTATGCACATTTTCAAGATTTCGACCTTAAATTGTCCGTCACGATTAAATTACTATTTATTACGAAATAACTATGTATAAAAACCCCTTGTCGACTTCCACTAACACTTTCATTATCTTTCTGTTCATAATTCTGAACAAAACGATTAGGTATTTCCTCTATTTGATATTTTTAACCGACTCAAGTTCCTCCTCTAACATTTGTGTCAATGTCATCTCAAGCCACGTCCTAAGCAGTCTCGATGAGCTGCGAAAAGTGATTTTAGAAGAGCAAAGCTCGCTAACTTTTCTAATCCGAAAATGAGATAAATATAATTATAGCAAAAGTTAACGCCATATTTCCAACAAAGTTAATCTTCCTGAGACGTTCCTTAGAATTCAATTACCTAACATGTCTACGTCATAGTCACCAATCCAATCAGTTCTAGCCGGTTAGAAGTTAACATCAACATCAAACGTCTCACACTATGAACTATAATGAGTAGCAAGTTTTGCAACGCCTACGATATAACCAAGTTGATTCAAACTATCTCCTGAATCATTTCTAAAATCACTTTGAATCGACTCAACTTTATGAACAAGGACGACTTCACAAGGCAGTGAAAATGACATCTCTGCGGCGGACTTTTAAAAGTTGACTTCAGTCGCAGAAGACTGATGCGCAATCCACGTGATATATACAACAGTGTCACGTGATCTGTTCCTCTTCGCTGTGGTCAAGAAGTCGACTCATTTGGCGCGGCTCCAGTTGATGAAAACATTGAGGAAACCGAAGACGAAAACATGGAGGAAATGGAGTCACTTCCGTTTGACACTTCTTAGTGGTGTTTAACGTCGCACCGTTCTGCAACCAGGCTGATGGCGACGGATGAATGGGAATGATGATGACGAACAACAGTGGGAAGGAGGCAGTTGTGGCTTTTGGAAGAGAACCATCCCAGCATTTGCTTCTCGTCAGGAAAACCACGACAATACCTTAAACAGGGCCTGAGCAAGGGCGTATTCAGGGGGAGAATATGTGAAGAAAAAAAAACTTAAAAATGGACAGATCATGTCAAAAACGTTCCAAAATGGATTGAATTGAGTTAAAATTCCAAACAATTTCCGGGGCTGTGCGCCCCGGACTTGCATGTCCTAATAAGTTCAATAAATGTACCTATTCTTAAGTCTTTAGGACCAAATTTTTTATATTTTCTAATTTCTAATTAGGTACCCAAAATAGCTATACACTGCGATTCAAAATTGCATCTAGACGAATTACCTTGATCTAAAATTTTCTAGGGGCCTTGTTTTCCACTGTGATTTTTCAAAATATTAGTAATGTTAACCCCCCCCCCTCCCCCCGAAATTTCTTTCTGGATATGCCCTTGAGCCTGAGAGATAAAGTCTATAGAGAGACTAACTGAGCCAACTTGCTTCGTGTCTTAAGGGTTTGCATTGTCAAAACGCACATGAGAGAGACGTAACTCGACCTCATTAGTGTCAGTCTCAATTATCTAATATTGTGTCCGTCACATTGCCAGTTGATTTGATTTGGTGTTGTTATTACCTCGTTGTATAATACAGAATCAGCAATGGCAAATAGATAAGTTGAACATGCGCTTCGTTGCCTTTGATTCATTTCGCAAAGTAATTATTTCATTCCACAGAGAGGCGTGTGTTGGCAGAGAGTATAATTTCTATGTTAATTTGAATGGCCGTGTTGAGAGCAGGAGTTGGGGGATTAAAGCTCGCCGCCTACGCGTGTGAGGTCCTGAGGGAAGAGGGAGGGGGTTACAGGAGGCCACAGCTTCATGTGGTTGAGAGATGCCAGGCGAAACCTCGCCGCAGTAATTACATCATTTCTCTACACAATATCTCTGCGTTCAACTGTTTTGTTTGTCTTTCACCGCAATCAAATGTCCCTCACATGAGACCGAAAATGAGAATTAAACCAACATTATTTAAAAAATGCTCGACGTGAAAGATAAGGTAAGCAATAGTAATAAGTACGCATGCAGGAAGCGATCCTTAACGGTGGACTGAATTAAACAAACAGGAATTCTACAAGAAGCTGAGAGCAGCAATATTATCATTCTGATCTTCACACAAGTGTC
>OW203767.1:1191043-1242186 GCA_934045905.1 Leuctra nigra
GACAGCCTCGTCAGTAGACACGCCCGATCAACCCGGCTGGGCTCGCGTCAATAATAAACAACAATACAGGGGGTGGAAACAACCCCTAATGTCACGTCAACATTGTAACAACAGAACGTCCAAGATGATATTGGTATTTACTTCTATCTTATCCGTTTGATTACATACATAATATAACATATAAACAATACGACATATTACTCTACTAAAACACATGCTCAATCATTTAATTTTTAATAATATGGTCGATGGATTAAAATGTATTTTGTAGTAAAAGCTTTTAAGTTGACATTTAAATGGCGATGTTGTTTCCCAGCCAGACATTTATCATGGAGGGAAAGTATTTGCCTGTATTATTTGTTGGAACTAGAACTTATTTTTACAACAATTATAGTAATTTAATAAACAATAATTGCATTATTAATTTTATTTTTGTTCATAACAAATGTGTATCTAATACCCGTACAAAATTTGATCAATGAACAAACGGTTTAAAAAATATAAATTGGAAGCCGACTTTGTAAAACTTTTCCAACGGTTTTGTACTCCAAGCTTTCGTTCTTCTCAATCGTCTTTGCCTTTCGCAACATTTTCCATATGGCTTAGAGAATCAGTGTATCAACTGTTTTCAACCGCTTCAAACCATCACAGAAAACTCTTCGAAATATTCCTACAATTCCCGACATCATCCACAGAGCTAAAACACTGTGTTTGGATCGGCTTGCTGTGAAACAGACGCGAAATACCTGTTGGCTGTTGACCCAGTATAAGTCACCATATTGAACCCGTCCCAGCCAGTGCCATCCCGCCCTGTCACTTAGGACTTGGTCATTAGGACTGAACGGAGATTACAGAAGAGTTCTTACCTGTAGACGCCATAGTTCTCTCTTCCTGTCGGCTTCTCTTGTGCTAATATCACATTACATTGATAAGATATGTGTAGATGCGACGACGAGACCGACGCCTGCAGCTGGCGACGGCGGGAGTGGTGGGGGGACGCTCTGACGTCACTATCGATCCGTGTCGGAAGCAGAAGGGCGCATGCGCGAGGCCGAGGACTAGAGGCGGCGGTGGGCGCGCGACGTCTTGGGTTGACCTTGAACCAGTAGGGAGACAGATAAGGTGCGAAACTAAATAAATTGAATGTTTATTTAAATTTACATACGATTTTCTTCACAAATAGGCTAATGTTTGATTTTCATGTTATATTTTCGCGGACATGTTTTGGAAATTTGGTGTTACTGTTTAGTAAACTTTTATTTTTAACGTCGCACTGTTCTATAACTATGAGGCGACAGATGAATGATGATGAAGAATAGTGAGGATGGACGGTGGGAAGTAGGCGGTCGTGGGCTAATAGTAGGGAACCTTCCCAGCATTTGCCTCTAGACTGCGGGAACTCAATCAAATGACGGCCGCGGGAATCGAAGCAGAGATCTCCGGAGTGCAGTTCAAAGTGTTCAACTGAGCCAACTTGCTCAGGTTACTTCGGTGATGTGAGCTATTCTACTCAGAAAGCGTCTTACAATGATATTGAAATCTAGTGGAGCGGTCGCTCCACCCAGCCAAGTCGTACTATACACTCACACTCACTCAACATACCGTAAAATCCTAATAAACTGAGGAGCAGACCAAACACTTTTACTGTAAGCAACAACATAGCATTTTCGGCCTACTGGATCTCAAAATTGGGAAATCTCACATTGTTGCGAAATATCTTAATTTCGAGCTATGGCCCACAACACCACTTGTACCTAATTTTGGAACTATAAGTTATGCCGTTTGCGAGCTGGGGGGCCATGAAAACAGTGAAATTACACCACTTTGATCTTTAGATGATGATGATGATGATGATGATTCAGAGGGTCAGGAAACACCGCAATCACCGCCACAGCCTAAACGGCAAAACCGATCGATCTGAAATTTTTACCACATGTGCACTTTTGGCGTCTGAGGTGCCTTTTTATAAAACCAACCGGTAGCCGCCATTTTGAAACCGGAAGTGCCGTCATATCTCATAAACGGATGAACCGATTGGGACGAAATTAGCGCCAAACGATTCGGACGGTAATCTATATAAAATATCAATAGTCGAAATAGACATGCACTATTACCGAAACCGGAAATGACGTCATAAAGATGCCAAATCTGACTAAAATCATCTCTCATAACAATATCTACATTTTCAGAAGGCTTATTATGTTTCATAACATTTATAGATACAAATTTTAGGTGGCAGTGATGTCATCCGCCATTTTGAAAACCGGAAGTGATGTCATAACTCGAGAACGGCTGGACCGATTGGAACGAAACTTTCGCTATACTTCATAGCATATTATTTATAGCATACACAGTAACAAGCACAACTTCTTAGCAACCAAGTCACACAGGCATATTTTTTAAAGGAATTATAGTCGTTAGTGCTACAATATATGTTAGAAGTTGTAAGAATGAACTGAAAAAAGGAGTGATATCCCCATAAAAAAACACTCCGTGTAAAAATACCAGCCAAGTCTCTTACTCTAAAAAAACAGAAGAAATCTTAAAATTCAGCACTGAAAAGTAGTGATATCAAAAAAATTGCCTAGTCAAAACTTTTCAAAAAATACTTGGCGCATCGTTTTTTTAGTGCATTATTGATATATTATGTATAGATGAGTTTATTTGATTAACGGCCTACTTCTATACTATTTATATGCTCGATGCGCCAAGTATTTTTTGAAAAGTTTTGACTTGGCAATTTTTTTGATATCACTACTTTTCAGTGCTGAATTTTAAGATTTCTTCTGTTTTTTTAGAGTAAGAGACTTGGCTGGTATTTTTACACGGAGTGTTTTTTTATGGGGATGATTACTACATTGGACGGACGAAGGGGGAATTGTGACAAATAAGTTGAAACCGTCCAATGTTATTGCATAGAGACATCAAACTGTTGCCATAAATGACGTAAGTTATTTGTTCCAAATATGATCCATAATTACATTTATACAATCTGCGGCCCCGCGAATCTAAATAAACCAGAAATTCTACGAAGTATTGATTTTTAAAGTAAAATCCCCCTCGTTATTTTTTGTTTACAAATGTAAAAGTTTTCTTCGGAGTTGCACATTAAAATGAGGAATTAATATACGTTCTGGTTTTGTTCTCATTGTTTGTGATAATCGATCCATAATCTGTCAACAAAAAGTGTGTAGTGCGTGGTACAATTGGCCAAATTAAAAACGGTAAATTTGAAAGAAACGGATTGGCCGATAAAGATTTGATGGCATCAACCGATGAAGTCTGTAAGCTAATTCGTCATCTAACTTTAGTAAGTTGATCTGATTTTATGGATTGATTGTCAATCAATTTCGTTCAAATACCGTTTTTACTTTGGCCAAGTGTAATACATGATTTAACAAACATTTATAGCATTTTGATACGTTATTATATTATTTCATTATATTTAACATTATATTAATTTCGTTTATTTCTGGGTGGGCAGTAGGTGGGAAGTTGACATCCAATGGCGCCGTTCCGTCTACTCTTTTGAAATCTACTGCATTGAATCCAATTCTTTGTCAACAAATTTGTAAAGCTAAGATTTAAATATTTATAATTTCGAATCTGAATTCAAGCACTTTCCATTCTATCAGCAAATAATCAATATCTTACCCAATGTGTTCCTCGTAACATGACAGAAGCAGGAGCAGGTTGGCTCAGGCAAGCAGCGCTCTGGACGTGGCTGTGAAGTCCCCGGGGCTGTTGTGCTGAAACAAGAGAGAGAGATGGAGAGAGAACAGAAAGCCTGCTTTACGCGCGTGCGAGCGGCACTCTATTACACAGGTACGTCTAATTACCCCCCCCCCCCCCCCCCCCCCACTGTTCATGAAGTCCCCAGTAAACACGTGCACCCCCCCCCCCCCCCCCAGCATGCCCCGCTGTGGGATTATTGGATTTTTAAATGCATGAAAAATTAATTTGGACGCAAAAATTGACATTATTTGTGTAAACATTCGCGAATCAGAGCAGAAGACAGTGTTCCTATGTCACTAAAATATCTATACATTATTTAACTATAAAATAATAAGAATATAAAAGAAATACATCGTTGGAGTACCTACATGCCAAAACCGTGGCCCGTATTTCGATTATTGTTGCAATTATCCCTTGGCATGTAGACGCCATTAATACACTAAAAATATATTGCTTAATTGAATAGTAAAATACATTTATGATAAAACTTGTACATCTTGACAACACTGGTAAAATTAAGTACAAGCACTAATGAAAACACGGAGAGCAATATTTCTTCAGCGCTTCGGCTGTCTTCGTCAAGCTAACTGACGGGTTCAAAACACAGGTAAATGTAAACAACCCCCCGACATGACCGAGGTCAGAGCTTGACCTCAGCTGACCGTCTCTCTCTTGCACACGGCTGCGATCACGTAAACAAGCTGGGGGAAGAAGCAGCTACTCTGACTCGCCACGTTATTCCCACAAATAAGTGATACGTGATGGAGCCACTTCTGGCAAGATGGCTACTATCAGGTCCACATATTAATTTGTTTGTTTTTACATTTCGTGTTTCCATAAAGCAGTGAAAAAACAAAAATCAAATGAAATTGATATTTAGTTATAAATTGACTTTCTTGGCCATAACAAACAACTATATCAAATATTTGTATTTATATTTATGCAAATGCGCCCTTGATAGCCGCCATTTACCTAGTACCACAAAATCCACCAGAGGTCAGTTGTGTTCCTTATTTTCTCGAATTGTCCATGCATGATGAAGAGTCGCAAGCACTGAAGTAAACATTGGGGGAAATGTTTCCTGAATGTCGCTATAGGTAACTTTTAACCATTCAAATTGTGACAAATGTGAAATATAATTAACGAAGCTAATGTTTTAGTCGATCTCAGCAATATAAACACCAACTTATAAACACAATATTCGTGCCCAAACACGTGGACAATATAATAAATAAATAAATATCAATGAATATTGTGACTTTAAAAGATGGTGGATGGTATTTTTCGACTAAAAAATTTGTGGTACTAATTAGTTCGCAAATTTTTCATAACTTTTCGGTTCGAAAGTTATAGGGATATTAGGAAATACTAGGAAAACGCTCGGTGTAACGCGTTGATGAGCGATGCATCCGATTTGATATGCGTTTGCAAGTATCAGCTGCTCTACAGGCCTTGGAACTGAAGCATCAAGAAGGCAAGGATGAAAATCAAGTACACATTTTTCAAATATATCAATATTATAGAATAAAAATTTCCTTAAAATTACTATAACTTTTGAAAATAACGATAAATTAGTCTTGAGCAAAAATACCTAAAATGTTGGTCCCGATCGGTTCTAGTTTAAATGTCTAAAATCACTAGTAGGTAAATGTATTAATCAAGAGCCTGTTCAAAAACGATCCCAGAGATCTCATAGAATACGTAAGTACGTGAGCTAAATTTAGGATCAATTGGTTGACCAGTTTGACCTGAGCAGTAAACACAAAGTGCCAAATTAAATTTATGGCAATGATGTTTTACAGAAATTGTTTTATAGGACGATAAAACATAATCATTTATTATTTTTGCGTTTCCTTTTTGGAGGTATGTTAATTTGAATAAACAGATTTAGATGATCAAATATCAAATCGCAGAATATTCTCACTTATATACTGCAGAAATAGTCTAAATAATAGTAAAATTATAAATATTCCCAGCCCTACCCTCCTTTATTTCCCGACAAATTTCGTGTACGAAGTTTGGACGATTTTAGGGCGAGCATACATGACCATACATTTGAACCATTGGAACAAAAGTTAGGATCTTGAAGTTGAGTAAAAACGGAAGAAAATTTCATAAGTTTTATTACCGATGATAATTTCAAAAAGCGAAATTATCTCCCAATTATTCTGCATTAAGCCACATTTCAGATAACATAATTTTCGTTCCATTTATCCAAATGTATTGAAAGTTTTACGCATATTTTGAATAAAATAAGTATGAAATATTCAGCTTGATATCACAAGTATAAATTTTGAATAAACAACTGATGTTTTCTGAATCGCGCCATTTGAGCTTCGTATTCGATTTTTTAATAACCAAACTAGAACAGTCGTAACTCTTTTCCTACAGAATATAAGTTTTTTAAACTTTAACACATCAAACCTCAGAATGTTGTTTACATTTTGTGAAACTTTTAGCTCGATGTGTGCATTAGTTTCGTCACAGCGAAGTCTCGCCCATTGTGCGGTTTTTGGGCCTTTGTATGTTTCCGCAAGATTATTGAATATAAAGTCGCCAGTAGCCGATCTGTGGATTGGGATTTTCTTGAAAAAGCATTTTTTTGTGAATCCCTTAGTGAGCTTAACCCCAAGAGAAAACTCGGCATAACAATGGGACATTGAGTAGGGAACGGGAAAATAAACTACCCTTTTCCAATCCACAGATCATGTTGCTGGCGACTTTAGGGCATATTTTAAATTTGTTTAATGTTTTTTTCGTCCTACAGACTTTTAGAGCCATATGTTTGTACTAATTTCGGGCACTACACGTTTGTAGGACAAAATAAAACTAATAAACCATTCCAAGCTATGAAATTGTTTCCATTGAACAGACCTAAAGACTCGTACCTACAAAGCCTTTTTTTTTTTTTTTTTAAATCACAGCATACTTTATTATATATAAAGCACCTTTCCAAACATTTTATGGAGTAGGATAATTGCTAAACAATATTATAGGCCACACAAATAAACATACCACAATGCCGGCTGGCCAAGCCTGTCACATTTCATTTCTTATAAACTAAACATTAAATTCATCATTTCAAAACACTTCTTTCTTCTTCTTCCACTTATTTTATAAAATTCAAAAAAGGTTCTGCGGGGTGAAATCCCCCGGGGTCCTCCCCTGGAATCGTAATGTTTGTATTCCTGTAGGCGTGACTCCCCGTGGTCCTGACGAAGCGGCAACACTGTTCTCGTGCCTGCGCCGCGCAGTGCCTCGCCTGGCGGCTGCGCACTACATGTACTACATACCTGTTGCTTTGTATTCCTGTAGGCGTGACTCCCCGTGGTCCTGACGAAGCGGCAACACTGTCCTCGCGCCTGCGCCGCGCAGTGCCTCGCCTGGCGGCTGCGCACTACATGTACTACATACCTGTTGCTTTGTATTCCTGTAGGCGTGACTCCCCGTGGTCCTGACGAAGCGGCAACACTGTCCTCGCGCCTGCGCCGCGCAGTGCCTCGCCTGGCGGCTGCGCACTACATGTACTGTGTCGTCATCGCCCTGGTCAGCATCTACCAGCAGCGCCACGACGTCCAACATCTCACCATCTACGTCGGCAACTTGTGTCTCCGACTCCTCGTGCTCTTCAAGTTCGGGACTCTGTTCGCGCATCAGAGGAGAGTCGGTGACGTCATCATGGAGATTGAAACGCTGTTCAACGATCTCGTGCGGGGCGATGACGTCATGATACGCAAGGGGATGAGGTTCTTGAGGGGGTTCGAAGTGTTGATCTTCTGTTTCTTGATGTTCATCAATGCACTGTTGTTGATGGTACTACCAGATTCGTTAGCCTCAAGAGAACTATACTATTTGTAAGTGAAACAAATAACTTCTCAAGTTCTTCTGGCAATGTCGCTTCCGGTTTCAAAATGCCATAAGAGGGAGGTCCCATCAGAAGCCGATAGTGCACATGTGGTGAAAATTTCAGAACATCCTGTTCATCCGTTTGGATTGTGCGCTCTTTTCCGAAATATTTTCCAGGAAAAGATGGGACTGATGGATGGGGGAAGGGGGAGGAGGGGGAGATACCAATGTCACTGTTTTCACGGCTCTCTAGCTCACAAACTTTCATTACGCATTACCTATTGCTGGTATTCGTATGTTCATAATTTGAGAAGATCAATTCGTATGTGTATGAATGCACCCTGTCCCCAAATTGATATATTTAACGAACCAGGGGTGGGATTACATTAAATGAGGACTTTCTTGTCACGGTGACAAGCTTTTCATCTCAATGCTATTCACGGCCTTCTAGGGACTTGTCACTGTGACAAAGAAGTTATCATTTTATGTGATCGACTTGTCTATTCCAGTCACTACCACCCCTACGACATATCGAAGTCGCCCATGTGTGAAATCACCATTATAATGGACGTGATGTTTGTCATGTTGGGATTCGGCTACATCGTGACTGTGGACGCTTGTTTCCTGGTCTTCGTGGTCCATTTCATTGCCATCGCCAGATCTCTGAGGTTCGTGCATTTTACTCCATTACAAGCAGTTCTAGATGAAGAGATTGTTTTTCTTCTCTCATGTACCCAAGTTCCATTATGGCCAGTAATTTAAACTTTAGTTCTAAGGTATGCAGGGTTAAAGTTTGTATACATTTGAAAAGCAAATGAAGCATGTAATGCATCCGATAGCTGAGTTAATCTTCACGATGGAATATTATAACTAAGTGCACACAAAGTACAGTCTTTGTCTTGCGGTGTATGTAGGACTCGGTCAACTCGTTTTACCTGGTTCCTGCACGCGTCTGTTATTTCTCCTTAGCAACCGCATCAAGAACCTCCGCGGCTCGGCCAAGAAGAGTGTCGAGGGTCTGAATGTGCTGAGACGAGCGTGTGACGTGGCTGTGGTTGCCAGGAGCAACCGCCCTGCCAATGGCGGCACGAGGAAGCCGATGGACGTGCAACAAGTGCGTCCACGTGTCGTGCCCCACGTGACTGGGCTCAAGAATGTTGCTCTGGCTGTTGAGAGATCGGGACACCAGGAAGCCACCAACACGGCCATGGAGCAGATCCTGGACAAGTGCATTCAGCAACACACACATCTCATCAGGTGGGTAATTATCAGGTAACAAGATTCGGCAATAAAGTCTCGTTAATTTGTAAAGATCAACACAAATAACAATGACAAACACACTTATCACCAGCGAAATTTAAAATTTGCATTCATAAAAATCAAATTCAATTGTCATTGGATATTTTGGCGGGAAAAACGGCAGGCAACGAGAATCAGGATTGTGATGTCATTTTCAAGTCTCCAACAATGTGTTACCATGGTGATTCCTTTGTTGCCATGGCAATATAGCAAATTGTGATGACGTCATTGTCAATATTCCTGTTTTAAAATTGGAAGAAATGTATCATTCTTTGTAAATTGATTCCTTGAAAACTATTCATCTCACAACAAAAATAATACCATATTATATGTGTTCAGCAACATCTCAAGTTTCATAAAACAAATATTATTTTGAAATCTAATTTTAATGAGACTTTCCTATTATTTAGGTACCCAAGTATATACTCAGGAAGCTCATAGACGAAGTTTTGGATACATCCTGAAGACAAAATGACGTGTTGATTGTGTTTTGATTATTGATTGTCATTTTCACTGTCTTCCAGACTCATCGAAGAACTGAATTCAGTGATCCAAGTGGCACTTTACATACAGTTCCTCGTCAATGTCCTGAATGGTCTCTTCGTGCTCTACGTTACAACATTTGTAAGAAAATATTGGAAATATAGTCATTTGTTTCGCAGTCAATAATAAAATTGAAAACTCTTATGAGCAAAGGTAAATAGTGTTTTTTAAGAACAGTAATTGTTTGGAATCCATATGAAATGGTTCTGAAATATCAAGTTTCCAATGGGGTTGTTCACTGCCATTTGCTCTCACTCGCAGCGCTAGCAGCATTGGAGGTGCCTCTCTCTGATTGGTTGGTTTCTGAATCCAAGATCTCTGAATCAAACTCCCGCCAAGATTTAAAAACCTTCCATTCCGCTAGATGCATTTTGATTGGCTCTCTCCCGGACGATTAGAACAGCAGCGCCATCTACAATAGTTTTGCGTGAACAACCCCATTACAATGGTATGGTCTAGAAAGTCCTTAAGGGTACAGTGCAGGGAAAGAACGCTATAAGTCACATTCGGATGAAACTGAGATAAACGAAGTTTTATGTTGAAACTTGTATCTTTCTTCCATACAAATCGATATTTCAATTGCGTTTTTCAAGACTTTGTGGCAATATTGTCTAAAAACCAAGGGTATATTCTGAAAACTCATAAAAAGCACTGCTAGATGCACCAATTAAACTATTTTTTTCTTCCAAAAATGGACTTAAAACGTTCTTTCCCTGTACCCTTCATAATATGGAAGTATAGCAAATTTCACACATAAACGATTGTGCTACCCAAGAAAATGTTTTGTAATAATAATTTTATGAACTAGAGCTTCATTTGTTGCATGTTTGTCGTTATCTAACATTTAATTTTCTTTTTAATCCGAAGCTCCTCAGTGCTGTATCATTGTAATGGTGTACGTAGGAACTTATTACTTGATGGTGTAATCCGAAGCTCCTCAGTGCTGTATCATTGTAATGGTGTACGTAGGAACTTATTACTTGATGGTGTAATCCGAAGCTCCTCAGTGCTGTATCATTGTAATGGTGTACGTAGGAACTTATTACTTGATGGTGTAATCCGAAGCTCCTCAGTGCTGTATCATTGTAATGGTGTACGTAGGAACTTATTACTTGATGGTGTAATCCGAAGCTCCTCAGTGCTGTATCATTGTAATGGTGTACGTAGGAACTTATTACTTGATGGTGTAATCCGAAGCTCCTCAGTGCTGTATCATTGTAATGGTGTACGTAGGAACTTATTACTTGATGGTGTAATCCGAAGCTCCTCAGTGCTGTATCATTGTAATGGTGTACGTAGGAACTTATTACTTGATGGTGTAATCCGAAGCTCCTCAGTGCTGTATCATTGTAATGGTGTACGTAGGAACTTATTACTTGATGGTGTAATCCGAAGCTCCTCAGTGCTGTATCATTGTAATGGTGTACGTAGGAACTTATTACTTGATGGTGTAATCCGAAGCTCCTCAGTGCTGTATCATTGTAATGGTGTACGTAGGAACTTATTACTTGATGGTGTAATCCGAAGCTCCTCAGTGCTGTATCATTGTAATGGTGTACGTAGGAACTTATTACTTGATGGTGTAATCCGAAGCTCCTCAGTGCTGTATCATTGTAATGGTGTACGTAGGAACTTATTACTTGATGGTGTAATCCGAAGCTCCTCAGTGCTGTATCATTGTAATGGTGTACGTAGGAACTTATTACTTGATGGTGTAATCCGAAGCTCCTCAGTGCTGTATCATTGTAATGGTGTACGTAGGAACTTATTACTTGATGGTGTAATCCGAAGCTCCTCAGTGCTGTATCATTGTAATGGTGTACGTAGGAACTTATTACTTGATGGTGTAATCCGAAGCTCCTCAGTGCTGTATCATTGTAATGGTGTACGTAGGAACTTATTACTTGATGGTGTAATCCGAAGCTCCTCAGTGCTGTATCATTGTAATGGTGTACGTAGGAACTTATTACTTGATGGTGTAATCCGAAGCTCCTCAGTGCTGTATCATTGTAATGGTGTACGTAGGAACTTATTACTTGATGGTGTAATCCGAAGCTCCTCAGTGCTGTATCATTGTAATGGTGTACGTAGGAACTTATTACTTGATGGTGTAATCCGAAGCTCCTCAGTGCTGTATCATTGTAATGGTGTACGTAGGAACTTATTACTTGATGGTGTAATCCGAAGCTCCTCAGTGCTGTATCATTGTAATGGTGTACGTAGGAACTTATTACTTGATGGTGTAATCCGAAGCTCCTCAGTGCTGTATCATTGTAATGGTGTACGTAGGAACTTATTACTTGATGGTGTAATCCGAAGCTCCTCAGTGCTGTATCATTGTAATGGTGTACGTAGGAACTTATTACTTGATGGTGTAATCCGAAGCTCCTCAGTGCTGTATCATTGTAATGGTGTACGTAGGAACTTATTACTTGATGGTGTAATCCGAAGCTCCTCAGTGCTGTATCATTGTAATGGTGTACGTAGGAACTTATTACTTGATGGTGTAATCCGAAGCTCCTCAGTGCTGTATCATTGTAATGGTGTACGTAGGAACTTATTACTTGATGGTGTAATCCGAAGCTCCTCAGTGCTGTATCATTGTAATGGTGTACGTAGGAACTTATTACTTGATGGTGTAATCCGAAGCTCCTCAGTGCTGTATCATTGTAATGGTGTACGTAGGAACTTATTACTTGATGGTGTAATCCGAAGCTCCTCAGTGCTGTATCATTGTAATGGTGTACGTAGGAACTTATTACTTGATGGTGTAATCCGAAGCTCCTCAGTGCTGTATCATTGTAATGGTGTACGTAGGAACTTATTACTTGATGGTGTAATCCGAAGCTCCTCAGTGCTGTATCATTGTAATGGTGTACGTAGGAACTTATTACTTGATGGTGTAATCCGAAGCTCCTCAGTGCTGTATCATTGTAATGGTGTACGTAGGAACTTATTACTTGATGGTGTAATCCGAAGCTCCTCAGTGCTGTATCATTGTAATGGTGTACGTAGGAACTTATTACTTGATGGTGTAATCCGAAGCTCCTCAGTGCTGTATCATTGTAATGGTGTACGTAGGAACTTATTACTTGATGGTGTAATCCGAAGCTCCTCAGTGCTGTATCATTGTAATGGTGTACGTAGGAACTTATTACTTGATGGTGTAATCCGAAGCTCCTCAGTGCTGTATCATTGTAATGGTGTACGTAGGAACTTATTACTTGATGGTGTAATCCGAAGCTCCTCAGTGCTGTATCATTGTAATGGTGTACGTAGGAACTTATTACTTGATGGTGTAATCCGAAGCTCCTCAGTGCTGTATCATTGTAATGGTGTACGTAGGAACTTATTACTTGATGGTGTAATCCGAAGCTCCTCAGTGCTGTATCATTGTAATGGTGTACGTAGGAACTTATTACTTGATGGTGTAATCCGAAGCTCCTCAGTGCTGTATCATTGTAATGGTGTACGTAGGAACTTATTACTTGATGGTGTAATCCGAAGCTCCTCAGTGCTGTATCATTGTAATGGTGTACGTAGGAACTTATTACTTGATGGTGTAATCCGAAGCTCCTCAGTGCTGTATCATTGTAATGGTGTACGTAGGAACTTATTACTTGATGGTGTAATCCGAAGCTCCTCAGTGCTGTATCATTGTAATGGTGTACGTAGGAACTTATTACTTGATGGTGTAATCCGAAGCTCCTCAGTGCTGTATCATTGTAATGGTGTACGTAGGAACTTATTACTTGATGGTGTAATCCGAAGCTCCTCAGTGCTGTATCATTGTAATGGTGTACGTAGGAACTTATTACTTGATGGTGTAATCCGAAGCTCCTCAGTGCTGTATCATTGTAATGGTGTACGTAGGAACTTATTACTTGATGGTGTAATCCGAAGCTCCTCAGTGCTGTATCATTGTAATGGTGTACGTAGGAACTTATTACTTGATGGTGTAATCCGAAGCTCCTCAGTGCTGTATCATTGTAATGGTGTACGTAGGAACTTATTACTTGATGGTGTAATCCGAAGCTCCTCAGTGCTGTATCATTGTAATGGTGTACGTAGGAACTTATTACTTGATGGTGTAATCCGAAGCTCCTCAGTGCTGTATCATTGTAATGGTGTACGTAGGAACTTATTACTTGATGGTGTAATCCGAAGCTCCTCAGTGCTGTATCATTGTAATGGTGTACGTAGGAACTTATTACTTGATGGTGTAATCCGAAGCTCCTCAGTGCTGTATCATTGTAATGGTGTACGTAGGAACTTATTACTTGATGGTGTAATCCGAAGCTCCTCAGTGCTGTATCATTGTAATGGTGTACGTAGGAACTTATTACTTGATGGTGTAATCCGAAGCTCCTCAGTGCTGTATCATTGTAATGGTGTACGTAGGAACTTATTACTTGATGGTGTAATCCGAAGCTCCTCAGTGCTGTATCATTGTAATGGTGTACGTAGGAACTTATTACTTGATGGTGTAATCCGAAGCTCCTCAGTGCTGTATCATTGTAATGGTGTACGTAGGAACTTATTACTTGATGGTGTAATCCGAAGCTCCTCAGTGCTGTATCATTGTAATGGTGTACGTAGGAACTTATTACTTGATGGTGTAATCCGAAGCTCCTCAGTGCTGTATCATTGTAATGGTGTACGTAGGAACATGGTGTTTCAGTCAAAAAGATTCGACAAAGTGGAACTTCTCATCCTCGTCCTCGCCTTCTGCCTCTATCTGGAACTGTTGGTGTCGTGTGTGCTGGCCGATGTTCTGACTGAATATGTGAGTAGTATAGAAGACTTTGCGCGGTCGAAACTCTCGGGGTGAAAATATGTTCAGGACAAACGAAACAGAGGTGATATTGTTTCCTCGTGGTCACTTGGATACGAGTTTGGGTGTTTTGGCAACCAACAGTCATATGAGTTTGTCATGGAAAATTGCTTAAATTTTTTTTTAGATTGAATAAATTGTTTGAATGTTGGCAATAAAGTAACAGTTGTAAAAGAAGTATCTAGATTTACATAGCTTATGAAATACAACGCCAACCAGCTATGGTATTTTTCACTGCGAACGTATTATTGCACTATTTTGTACTTCCCTCAGAAAGGTGGAGTGGGGAACACAGGATATCCAGGTAGCTCTTAGCCGATTACAATGGAAGGGGTGCGAAAAACGAGGGGTTTTGACTGATTTTGCCAAGCGTGGCCTAATACGCTGGGAGAGAAAAATACCCTAATGTCTAGTAGGGCTCATAATAATAAAACTAATAGTGCAATTTTTATCATATTATGTATTTAGTATGAAAATCTAGTTAAGGGATTTTTTTTTTAAATTGTTGATATTTTGTTAATTGAAAAGTGTTGAAAGATATTTTCTCTGGGGTTGCAGAGCGTGGAGATCGGCGAGTCTGCGTACAGCTGTCATTGGCTGCGCGCGACGGCACGGTTCAAGCACGCCCTGCGCATGGTCATCATCAGGGCGCAGCGCCCTCTGCACCTCGGCGTCGCAGGCGTTCCTCTCTCCAGGAAGACGTTCAGGACGGTCAGTGAGAGTCCAGATCATTTGGCGTTGACTAGGAGACGGTATTCCAGGGCGCAGCGCCCTCTGCACCTCGGCGTCGCAGGCGTTCCTCTCTCCAGGAAGACGTTCAGGACGGTCAGTGAGAGTCCAGATCATTTGGCGTTGACTAGGAGACGGTATTCCAGTGGCGTCACTTCAAACTTCGACCCCCCCCCCCCCCCCCACCACGCAGGATAATTTTCAGGTTTCATAAATTGTCGTCGTTTTTATATTTTAAATTCTTTAAATTACTACTATGTATTTATTTAATCCCAATTTTCGGGCCCCCTAAGCCCCCCCCCCCCCGCGACTGCGGGGCTGCAACATTACATCGGACTCTACATCGGACTATACAGGTATAGTCCGATGTAGAGTAGAGCGATCCGATGTAGAGCGATGTAGGTCTACATCGCTCTACATCGGATTGGCTCGAAGCATATAGGAATCACTCACTTTACGAAAATACATCGATTTACCTCAATTTATAAGTAAAACCTGTCCAACTTCTACCACGGAGTCAAGATTCTACAGCACACAGTCAATCCAGACGTTCAACCTACATGATCCAGCAAGACACGCGGTGTCCTAATCATCCCTGGTGTGTTACAGATGTGTCGTGCTGGATACTACCTCTACATGATGCTGTCCAACTTCTACCACGGAGTCAAGATTCTACAGCACACAGTCAATCCAGACGTTCAACCTACATGATCCAGCAAGACACGCGCTGTCCTAATCATCCCTGGTGTGTTACAGATGTGTCGTGCTGGATACTACCTCTACATGATGCTGTCCAACTTCTACCACGGAGTTAAGATTCTACAGCACACAGTCAATCCAGACGTTCAACCTACATGATCCAGCAAGACACGCGGTGTCCTAATCATCCCTGGTGTGTTACAGATGTGTCGCGCTGGATACTACCTCTACATGATGCTGTCCAACTTCTACCACGGAGTCAAGATTCTACAGCACACAGTCAATCCAGACGTTCAACCTACATGATCCAGCAAGACACGCGCTGTCCTAATCATCCCTGGTGTGTTACAGATGTGTCGCGCTGGATACTACCTCTACATGATGCTGTCCAACTTCTACCACGGAGTCAAGATTCTACAGCACACAGTCAATCCAGACGTTCAACCTACATGATCCAGCAAGACACGCGCTGTCCTAATCATCCCTGGTGTGTTACAGATGTGTCGCGCTGGATACTACCTCTACATGATGCTGTCCAACTTCTACCACGGAGTCAAGATTCTACAGCACACAGTCAATCCAGACGTTCAACCTACATGATCCAGCAAGACACGCGCTGTCCTAATCATCCCTGGTGTGTTACAGATGTGTCGTGCTGGATACTACCTCTACATGATGCTGTCCAACTTCTACCACGGAGTCAAGATTCTACAGCACACAGTCAATCCAGACGTTCAACCTACATGATCCAGCAAGACACGCGCTGTCCTAATCATCCCTGGTGTGTTACAGATGTGTCGTGCTGGATACTACCTCTACATGATGCTGTCCAACTTCTACCACGGAGTCAAGATTCTACAGCACACAGTCAATCCAGACGTTCAACCTACATGATCCAGCAAGACACGCGCTGTCCTA
The DNA here is from genome assembly GCA_934045905.1 of Leuctra nigra. Classification (NCBI taxonomy): domain Eukaryota; kingdom Metazoa; phylum Arthropoda; class Insecta; order Plecoptera; family Leuctridae; genus Leuctra; species Leuctra nigra. The sequence continues at coordinate 1,207,647 of OW203767.1, forward strand.
ATCATCCCTGGTGTGTTACAGATGTGTCGTGCTGGATACTACCTCTACATGATGCTGTCCAACTTCTACCACGGAGTCAAGATTCTACAGCACACAGTCAATCCAGACGTTCAACCTACATGATCCAGCAAGACACGCGCTGTCCTAATCATCCCTGGTGTGTTACAGATGTGTCGCGCTGGATACTACCTCTACATGATGCTGTCCAACTTCTACCACGGAGTCAAGATTCTACAGCACACAGTCAATCCAGACGTTCAACCTACATGATCCAGCAAGACACGCGCTGTCCTAATCATCCCTGGTGTGTTACAGATGTGTCGTGCTGGATACTACCTCTACATGATGCTGTCCAACTTCTACCACGGAGTCAAGATTCTACAGCACACAGTCAATCCAGACGTTCAACCTACATGATCCAGCAAGACACGCGCTGTCCTAATCATCCCTGGTGTGTTACAGATGTGTCGCGCTGGATACTACCTCTACATGATGCTGTCCAACTTCTACCACGGAGTCAAGATTCTACAGCACACAGTCAATCCAGACGTTCAACCTACATGATCCAGCAAGACACGCGCTGTCCTAATCATCCCTGGTGTGTTACAGATGTGTCGTGCTGGATACTACCTCTACATGATGCTGTCCAACTTCTACCACGGAGTCAAGATTCTACAGCACACAGTCAATCCAGACGTTCAACCTACATGATCCAGCAAAACACGCGCTGTCCTAATCATCCCTGGTGTGTTACAGATGTGTCGCGCTGGATACTACCTCTACATGATGCTGTCCAACTTCTACCACGGAGTCAAGATTCTACAGCACACAGTCAATCCAGACGTTCAACCTACATGATCCAGCAAAACACGCGCTGTCCTAATCATCCCTGGTGTGTTACAGATGTGTCGTGCTGGATACTACCTCTACATGATGCTGTCCAACTTCTACCACGGAGTCAAGATTCTACAGCACACAGTCAATCCAGACGTTCAACCTACATGATCCAGCAAGACACGCGCTGTCCTAATCATCCCTGGTGTGTTACAGATGTGTCGCGCTGGATACTACCTCTACATGATGCTGTCCAACTTCTACCACGGAGTCAAGATTCTACAGCACACAGTCAATCCAGACGTTCAACCTACATGATCCAGCAAGACACGCGCTGTCCTAATCATCCCTGGTGTGTTACAGATGTGTCGTGCTGGATACTACCTCTACATGATGCTGTCCAACTTCTACCACGGAGTCAAGATTCTACAGCACACAGTCAATCCAGACGTTCAACCTACATGATCCAGCAAGACACGCGCTGTCCTAATCATCCCTGGTGTGTTACAGATGTGTCGCGCTGGATACTACCTCTACATGATGCTGTCCAACTTCTACCACGGAGTCAAGATTCTACAGCACACAGTCAATCCAGACGTTCAACCTACATGATCCAGCAAGACACGCGCTGTCCTAATCATCCCTGGTGTGTTACAGATGTGTCGCGCTGGATACTACCTCTACATGATGCTGTCCAACTTCTACCACGGAGTCAAGATTCTACAGCACACAGTCAATCCAGACGTTCAACCTACATGATCCAGCAAGACACGCGCTGTCCTAATCATCCCTGGTGTGTTACAGATGTGTCGTGCTGGATACTACCTCTACATGATGCTGTCCAACTTCTACCACGGAGTCAAGATTCTACAGCACACAGTCAATCCAGACGTTCAACCTACATGATCTAGCAAGACACACGATGTTCAACCCTTCCCCTTTCCCAGTTGTGTCATAATATGTACAAAATATTGCGTAATTATAAAATCCAAAAATCTTCATAATCGATTTCCTTCACATTTTGCTTAAGGTGCTGCAAGCGCGAGCTATTTTGCTGCTATTTGTAGACACTTTTTGCGATACGATTGGAGACGAAATGGGTGGACAAAATTATTTGAAGTTTTAATCATGATTAGATAAAAGACAAACTAAGGGTTATCCCTTGGTACATTTTTAATTTTTTGTTTCATTAATTAGTAATAATTAGTGGATTTTTGGTGAAAAATTAGTTATTAGTAAAATTAGTTAATTTCATAAATGTGCCAAGTGATAACCCTAAGTTTGTCTTTCATCTAATCATGATTAAAATTTGAGATCAATCAGTTAACGGGTTTGGTCTCCAATAGTTTCGCAAATTTCATAGTTTTGCGCGGTTTTGCTGAAAAATCGGCGCTTAATTAACGTTGCAATAAGCAAAAATGAAAAAGTGCTACTAATATCCAATCAGACTGATCATGTGAACATCCTGTAAAATACAATCACTTATGAAACAATTTCTCTCTCTCAATTTTCTAAAACGGCCGAGCGCTAGTATCACCTTAAGATTCACATCTTAGTCACTACTGATTCAAATTTCAACATATTCACTCTCTCTCAACAACTTGACCTATCACAGTGCTGTGGCCCTCCCCATTACATTTATTGTCATTACTTTCTCGAATTTTACAATTTGTAAGTGCCTCTAACGCACCCTCATTATATCTTCTTTTTTAGTTGTAAATGTTTAAAATCGTACTTATTGTTTGTGAATTGAAGATTATTGAATTACTTCATGACTGGTTTTATTTATGTAGGTACTCAATAAAATTAAACGTATAACTATATGTGCTATTCGTTCACTTTTGTTTGTTGTTTGTTAGTGTTTTATTCACTTTCATTATTGATTCAATCTCTGATAAAACTGGATATGTAAATTGAGCTGGGCCAGGTCAGTGTCTAAAAGGACGTGGGTGATTATTTCTTGAGGTGGGAGAAGCAAGTTGACCTTGACTGGACCTGCTCGTGGTTCGGTGTAAACATTTCCAAGTGTTGATTTGACTTCGCTTGAGATGAAGTGCGCTCTGCTGTTGCTGGCCGCGTTGATGTTGACTGTTGACGGCGCGCGCAAGGCGCCTGCGCGAATACAACTCTCCGACGCCGACGTCGACAACATCCTCAAGAGCGAGCGTCTGTTCAACAACTACCTCAAGTGTGTGCTGGACAAGGGAAGATGTTCGCCAGACGGCAAGGAAATCAAACGTGAGTTGCACAGATATGTTTGTCTTGTCTTGTCTTGCTGTGATAACCAACTTATAGGGGCTATGCATCAAGGACGTCACGCTTAAAATGGGATATTTTGACAGTCCCTCCCCCCCCCCCCCCCCCCCCCCCTCCTTTCCCCACTGTCTTCCGGCAGAGTCTACACTTCCAGGCCTCATTCACAAAGCAGGTTTAGCTCGGATTAGCTAACCTCCCATAAGAAATAACATTGGTAACATTCGCTAACACCGTCAAAATGTCAATCTCCATACCCCCCAATCTTTTAAAAATACCGCAGAGACACAAGTTCCACATTTTCTTATTACTTCGTATTGAAGTTTGTATATGATTTTATATTTTGTATAATAATATCGAATTTATTCGACGCCTCCTCGCCCTATGTTACAGCCTAATTAGCCCTATGGGTATTACGACCCTGTTTGCATTGAACGTGCATTCAGTTGCGTGTAAAGAAACACGTTCTGAAGAACAGTTTCAAGTGTTTATGACAGTGGCTTGTGAAAGTGGGCATGTTCTATGATCTCAGCGATCATTTACTATACCTACATGCAAAGCTATTCATTCACCCAGCAACACGATCATTCAGTTCGATCGCTGACTGATTCGTCAATGTAGCTTCAAAACTTCTACGGCTGGGCGAACCAAAAGCAGAAACATAATACCAAATATACATTTCCACTGGAACATCGCCGAAGACTTAGAAAAGAGCTTGAACGATACCAAAGATAGTATGAAACCATTATTTTAGTCGATACCATTGATCTAGGGTCTAGCCAGGATCACAAAGATTCAGGCGCATGGAAACTAATTTATATGGTTTACAGGAGGGGAGAGGGGATTATGTAGACTTGTAAATATGTCGGAAATACTATTGATTACTAATTGGTGATTATTGGAGGGAGGTGGGGGGGGGGGGGCGTCCGTGAACCATGCCCGATGGGAATTTCATGCCTCCCCTCCCCCTCCTTCAGATTCATACAGGATTACTCTTGCAAGGGCGAGACGTACTCGATTTCAAACAAGTTCAGTAATACCAATGAAATAATTAATAATTACTACCTATACTTATATTAATATTTTATTTTGTGATTTATTATTCGCATAATACATTTTGTGGCGTCACAAATATAACTTTTTAAAATTTAACTGATGTACTTTTATTACTGGACTTGACTTTCGGTCCAAAATTAAAATGGGGTCCGGAAATCACAGCTTCGGCAAATGCTGTACATTTTAAAATATGGACACATTTTGGTGTATTTTCTTTACTTTATCTATACAGAAAGCCTTAAAATGTTTTTTTTTTTAATTTTTGTTCAAACGTTATTTTGATACTTTTATTTAACGAATAAAAATATATTAGGTAGCAAATTAAAAAAGTAGCCCAAAAGCAAGGCTATTTGAAATTATTGAGCGAGAGAAGCGATTGTCTCCTTTTTCGCTCGTTTGGCTCGGATACCACTGTTTCTTTGTTCTTGTGTGCATTTCTTTGTTTATCTGTTACTGCCAGAGTAGGAATGAAAATCAGTTTATCTTGATTGATTGTATCGAGTTTGGTTGGACATGTTGCACGTATTGGTGCTCGCTCATCAACGCGTTACACTGAACTAGTACTTATGCATGGATGTCCGTATATTGTCTGTGTAAGTGTGTTGTCCAGAGGGTCAAAGTCCCCAACATCTCTTCTTCTGGTCTCTAGGAAGGATGGCGGAGGAACTGCCCGACGACTGTGCTCGCTCATCAACGCGTTACACTGAACTAGTACTTATGCATGGATGTCCGTATATTGTCTGTGTAAGTGTGTTGTCCAGAGGGTCAAAGTCCCCAACATCTCTTCTTCTGGTCTCTAGGAAGGATGGCGGAGGAACTGCCCGACGACTGTGCTCGCTCATCAACGCGTTACACTGAACTAGTACTTATGCATGGATGTCCGTATATTGTCTGTGTAAGTGTGTTGTCCAGAGGGTCAAAGTCCCCAACAACTCTTCTTCTGGTCTCTAGGAAGGATGGCGGAGGAACTGCCCGACGACTGTGCTCGCTCATCAACGCGTTACACTGAACTAGTACTTATGCATGGATGTCCGTATATTGTCTGTGTAAGTGTGTTGTCCAGAGGGTCAAAGTCCCCAACATCTCTTCTTCTGGTCTCTAGGAAGGATGGCGGAGGAACTGCCCGACGACTGTGCTCGCTCATCAACGCGTTACACTGAACTAGTACTTATGCTTGGATGTCCGTATATTGTCTGTGTAAGTGTGTTGTCCAGAGGGTCAAAGTCCCCAACATCTCTTCTTCTGGTCTCTAGGAAGGATGGCGGAGGAACTGCCCGACGACTGTGCTCGCTCATCAACGCGTTACACTGAACTAGTACTTATGCATGGATGTCCGTATATTGTCTGTGTAAGTGTGTTGTCCAGAGGGTCAAAGTCCCCAACATCTCTTCTTCTGGTCTCTAGGAAGGATGGCGGAGGAACTGCCCGACGACTGTGCTCGCTCATCAACGCGTTACACTGAACTAGTACTTATGCATGGATGTCCGTATATTGTCTGTGTAAGTGTGTTGTCCAGAGGGTCAAAGTCCCCAACATCTCTTCTTCTGGTCTCTAGGAAGGATGGCGGAGGAACTGCCCGACGACTGTGCTCGCTCATCAACGCGTTACACTGAACTAGTACTTATGCATGGATGTCCGTATATTGTCTGTGTGATGTTGGCTAGAACTGATGATCTAGAAGGCAGTGCCAACAGGAAGTGAACATAGTCTCTAGTGTGACTAGAGTGGTTACATTGTTAGTTGCTGGCTGTTTTAGAATAAAGAAGACTACCACATTATATTCTTATAATTATCTGTTTCAATTAAATAACTTATGTAGTTTATTAAGTATTGATTGATAACAACACATGGTGGCGGCGCGTGAGTAAGAAAACCAGTAAATTTACGCAGTATTACGTTATTTTCGGTGTAAGAAAAGCAAGAAAAATGGTGCTCGGAGATGAGGCCAATGTTCATGTTCAACAACAGCCATTACCTCAAGCCGATTCTACTACTCAATTACAACCACCTCCAAAATTCGACTTCACCGATCCACAAACATGGACCAGGTGGATTCGGAGATACGAGCGTTTCCGTATTTCAAGTTGTCTGGACAAAGCAAGTAAGTCAAGACAGGTCCATCATCTCATTTACTGTATGGGAGATGAAGCGGAGGATATCTTACTTTCTATGGAGCTCACTGCCCTAGAAGAAGATGATTATGAATTGGTTGTAGAAAAGTTTAATTCTCACTTTGTCAAAAGGAGAAATGTGATATTTGAAAGAGCCAAATTCCATCAGAGGAAGCAAGAAGAGGGGGAATCAGCGGCTGAGTTTATAACATCATTGTATACATTAGTAAAACATTGTGCGTATGGAGCACTACAGGAAGAACTTATCAGAGATAGGTTAGTGGTAGGTCTTAGAGACACCAAGTTATCCGAAACTTTGCAAATGGATGCAGAGCTAACTTTGAAGAAGGCCATCGATAAGGTCCGAGTACATGAAGACATTCGAGGTCAGCAGAAGATCCTGAGGGGGTTAGAAAGCAATGATGCGAATGTTGATATGGTTAAATCAAATAAACCTAAGTTTCAGCATTCAGGTGCCCGTTCTCACCAGCAACAGGAACATTTCAAGCCGTCGAGCAGCTACAGTGGTCAGAATAAATCTGCAGACCGCTGTACCAGATGTGGACGCACACCATCTCACCCGATACGAGATTGTCCAGCGAGGGAGGTGAAGTGCAGAAGCTGTAACATCATGGGCCACTTCGAGAAACACTGCCGCAGTAAGAAGAAGCAGTCAACGGTACACGAAGTGCGAACCGGAGGCCAGCAACCCGAAGTATATCTAGGTACGATAGACGGGGACACCACCGACGACCCATGGTTCGTGACACTACTAGTAAATGGTAAGCGAACACAATTCAAAATTGACACAGGTGCCGATGTAACTGTACTCTCGGAAGAGGAATACAAATCCAGGTTTTCCAAGCATAAGCTTAGTCCAACGACGAAGACACTTCTGGGACCAGGACGAGCAACCTTAGATGTCAAAGGTCAGTTTAAAGCAACATTTCAAGTAAAACAAAACAAGTCTGTTCAAGACATCTTTGTGGTCAGCAACCTAAGCAGTGCACTACTGGGCCGACCAGCAATCAGAAGTTTAAACCTAGTTCAGCAGATCCACGCGGTAAAGCAGATTGATCCACTGAGCCAAGGAGACGTCAAGAAAGAATACCCATCTCTGTTCACGGGATTGGGTGAATTGAAAGGCGAGTACAAGATACGGCTCCAAGCTGGAGCAGAACCATTCGCCATCGCCGTTCCACGTCGAGTAGCAATACCACTCTTGCCAAAGGTAAAAGAGGAACTTGAGAAGATGGAGAAAGCAGGTGTTATCTCCAAGGTCGACGAGCCAACAGATTGGTGCGCAGGAATGGTGGTAGTGCCGAAGAAAAATGGAAACGTAAGAATATGTGTAGATCTTACACACCTGAATAGAAGTGTCCAGCGGGAGCGTCATATTATGCCTGCTATGGAAGAAACCTTGGGACACCTAGGTAGAGCAACTGTGTTCAGCAAATTAGACGCGAATTCGGGATTCTGGCAGATCAAGCTTTCCGAAGAGTCACGTAAGCTCACAACCTTTATTACTCCCTATGGTAGGTATTGGTTCAACAGGGTTCCATTCGGGATAACTTCGGCACCAGAAGTGTATCAAAGGAAAATGTCGGAACTACTCGAAGGACTACCCGGAGTAGTATGTCACATGGACGATGTTCTTATCTTTGGGGAAACAAGGAAAGAACACGATCAACGACTGTCAGCAGTGCTTACAGCAATCAGTAATGCAGGTGTCACACTGAATGAAGCAAAATGTGAATTTGGTGTCAGCACAGTCAAGTTTCTGGGTTACATTCTAGGAGAGTCTGGAGTGAAAGTTGATCCCAGCAAGACATCAGCAATAAATCTCATGAAAAGTCCGAAAGATGTTTCAGGCGTAAGAAGACTTCTGGGGATGACTAACCAACTAATGAAGTTCGTTCCTAATCTGGCAGTAATGACAAAACCAATTCGCGAACTCTTGTCAGGAGACAACTTTCAGTGGGGAGCGCCTCAAGAAGAAGCTTTTACAAAAATCAAGGAGAAGTTGACGACGACCCCGACGTTAATGTTCTACGACGTCAATAGGGAGATCCGTTTAACGACAGACGCATCATCGTTTGGTTTGGGATGTGTTCTGGAACAGCTGGACGAGTCCAATGTTTGGCGGCCAGTAGCGTACGCATCCAGATCACTCACCGACACTGAAACCAGGTATGCCCAGATCGAGAAGGAAGCTTTGGGAATTGTATGGGCATGTGACAGGTTCCAGAATTTCCTCATAGGTAAACAGTTCCATGTACATACTGATCATTTACCTCTTGTTCCCATAATGCTAAAGAAGTCTCTGAGCGATCTGTCACCAAGAATTCTGAGAATGAGAATGAAATTGATGAGATTTGCATTTACTATCTCGCATGTTCCAGGTAAAGATCTACATACGGCAGACACTCTGTCCAGAGAGCCGGTAGAAATTGCTTCTGCTCAATGTTGTGAGTTTGAAGCAGAGATAAACGAATGTGTTGACCAGGTCATAGGAGAGCTTCCAGCAACGGATGCACGTCTCGACGAGATAAGGAAAGCCCAGCAAGAGGATCGTACATCTCAACAAGTCAAAAGATACATTGCTGACGGGTGGCCATCGAAGCGAGACCTAGCAGCCAATGCCGCTCCATTCTTTCAAGAAAGAGGTAACCTGACTGTCCAGCAGGGACTTCTGATGAAAGACCAACGACTGTACATACCAGGAAGTATGCAGAAGGAAATTCTACATAGAATCCATGAAGGTCACTTAGGGATTAATAAATGTAGAGAGAGAGCCAGACAGTCAGTGTGGTGGCCAGGAATGAGCCAGCATATTATAGATGTAGTTAACAAATGTCAACATTGTTTGGAACACCGGGAAAATCCACAAGAACCGTTATTGACAACACCTTTGCCAGAGCGAGCATGGCAGAGAGTAGCCATGGATTTGTTTCAACTCAAGGAACACAAGTATTTGATAATTGTAGATTATTACTCAAAGTTCCCTGAAGTATTATTGTTGGATAAAACCACCAGCAAGTATGTCATCAATCGCATCAAGTCGGTATTTGCGAGGTATGGAATTCCGGAAGAAGTTGTTTCAGACAACGGACCGCAGTTCAGCTCAGACGAGTTTCGAAGATTCGCAACAACCTACGGATTCAAGCATGTGACCAGCAGCCCAAGATATCCAAAGGCGAACGGACTTGCGGAACGGACAGTGAAAACCATGAAAGGTATCCTGCAGAAGTCAGAAGATGTATATCTCGGAATGCTAGCATACCGATCAACACCACTAGCATCAGGGCGTAGTCCGGCGCAGATGCTAATGAGCCGACAGCCAAGAACAACGCTAGTAACTGCTTCGGACAACCTACTACCTAATCAAATCAACACCCAAGCGTGGAGAAGGAGGGAAGAGGCTAGGAAAGCGAAGCAGAAGCACGATTACGACCGAAGACATCGTGCCAGAGAGTTACCACCGTTAGAATTAGGTTCACATGTATATGTTACAGATCAGAAGAAATATGGCCAGGTGATAGCAGCCGGTACCACTCCGCGGTCATATCATGTAGAGACATCAGAGGGGACACTCAGAAGAAATCGAGTCCACCTCATGCCATCACCGAAACCAGATGTGCCCGGTCCGGCAGCAGCGGACGAGCCACAGGATGAACCACAGGATGAACCAGCAACACCACCCGGAGCATATCGTTCTAGGCGGGGCAGAGTCATTCAAAGACCACAAAGATTCAATGATTATTAGCATTGTCTAATTCTAACATTTGTACTATTAGTTTGAAATTTCATAAGTTGTATTCATGTTTGTTAGTACCCAAAAAGGGGGATGTGATGTTGGCTAGAACTGATGATCTAGAAGGCAGTGCCAACAGGAAGTGAACATAGTCTCTAGTGTGACTAGAGTGGTTACATTGTTAGTTGCTGGCTGTTTTAGAATAAAGAAGACTACCACATTATATTCTTATAATTATCTGTTTCAATTAAATAACTTATGTAGTTTATTAAGTATTGATTGATAACAACACAGTCTGTGTAAGTGTGTTGTCCAGAGGGTCAAAGTCCCCAACATCTCTTCTTCTGGTCTCTAGGAAGGATGGCGGAGGAACTGCCCGACGACTGTGCTCGCTCATCAACGCGTTACACTGAACTAGTACTTATGCATGGATGTCCGTATATTGTCTGTGTAAGTGTGTTGTCCAGAGGGTCAAAGTCCCCAACATCTCTTCTTCTGGTCTCTAGGAAGGATGGCGGAGGAACTGCCCGACGACTGTGCTCGCTCATCAACGCGTTACACTGAACTAGTACTTATGCATGGATGTCCGTATATTGTCTGTGTAAGTGTGTTGTCCAGAGGGTCAAAGTCCCCAACATCTCTTCTTCTGGTCTCTAGGAAGGATGGCGGAGGAACTGCCCGACGACTGTGCTCGCTCATCAACGCGTTACACTGAACTAGTACTTATGCATGGATGTCCGTATATTGTCTGTGTAAGTGTGTTGTCCAGAGGGTCAAAGTCCCCAACATCTCTTCTTCTGGTCTCTAGGAAGGATGGCGGAGGAACTGCCCGACGACTGTGCTCGCTCATCAACGCGTTACACTGAACTAGTACTTATGCATGGATGTCCGTATATTGTCTGTGTAAGTGTGTTGTCCAGAGGGTCAAAGTCCCCAACATCTCTTCTTCTGGTCTCTAGGAAGGATGGCGGAGGAACTGCCCGACGACTGTGCTCGCTCATCAACGCGTTACACTGAACTAGTACTTATGCATGGATGTCCGTATATTGTCTGTGTAAGTGTGTTGTCCAGAGGGTCAAAGTCCCCAACATCTCTTCTTCTGGTCTCTAGGAAGGATGGCGGAGGAACTGCCCGACGACTGTGCTCGCTCATCAACGCGTTACACTGAACTAGTACTTATGCATGGATGTCCGTATATTGTCTGTGTAAGTGTGTTGTCCAGAGGGTCAAAGTCCCCAACATCTCTCCTTCTGGTCTCTAGGAAGGATGGCGGAGGAACTGCCCGACGACTGTGCTCGCTCATCAACGCGTTACACTGAACTAGTACTTATGCATGGATGTCCGTATATTGTCTGTGTAAGTGTGTTGTCCAGAGGGTCAAAGTCCCCAACATCTCTTCTTCTGGTCTCTAGGAAGGATGGCGGAGGAACTGCCCGACGACTGTGCTCGCTCATCAACGCGTTACACTGAACTAGTACTTATGCATGGATGTCCGTATATTGTCTGTGTAAGTGTGTTGTCCAGAGGGTCAAAGTCCCCAACATCTCTTCTTCTGGTCTCTAGGAAGGATGGCGGAGGAACTGCCCGACGACTGTGCTCGCTCATCAACGCGTTACACTGAACTAGTACTTATGCATGGATGTCCGTATATTGTCTGTGTAAGTGTGTTGTCCAGAGGGTCAAAGTCCCCAACATCTCTTCTTCTGGTCTCTAGGAAGGATGGCGGAGGAACTGCCCGACGACTGTGCTCGCTCATCAACGCGTTACACTGAACTAGTACTTATGCATGGATGTCCGTATATTGTCTGTGTAAGTGTGTTGTCCAGAGGGTCAAAGTCCCCAACATCTCTTCTTCTGGTCTCTAGGAAGGATGGCGGAGGAACTGCCCGACGACTGTGCTCGCTCATCAACGCGTTACACTGAACTAGTACTTATGCATGGATGTCCGTATATTGTCTGTGTAAGTGTGTTGTCCAGAGGGTCAAAGTGTCCAACATCTCTTCTTCTGGTCTCTAGGAAGGATGGCGGAGGAACTGCCCGACGACTGTGCTCGCTCATCAACGCGTTACACTGAACTAGTACTTATGCATGGATGTCCGTATATTGTCTGTGTAAGTGTGTTGTCCAGAGGGTCAAAGTCCCCAACATCTCTTCTTCTGGTCTCTAGGAAGGATGGCGGAGGAACTGCCCGACGACTGTGCTCGCTCATCAACGCGTTACACTGAACTAGTACTTATGCATGGATGTCCGTATATTGTCTGTGTAAGTGTGTTGTCCAGAGGGTCAAAGTCCCCAACATCTCTTCTTCTGGTCTCTAGGAAGGATGGCGGAGGAACTGCCCGACGACTGTGCTCGCTCATCAACGCGTTACACTGAACTAGTACTTATGCATGGATGTCCGTATATTGTCTGTGTAAGTGTGTTGTCCAGAGGGTCAAAGTCCCCAACATCTCTTCTTCTGGTCTCTAGGAAGGATGGCGGAGGAACTGCCCGACGACTGTGCTCGCTCATCAACGCGTTACACTGAACTAGTACTTATGCATGGATGTCCGTATATTGTCTGTGTAAGTGTGTTGTCCAGAGGGTCAAAGTCCCCAACATCTCTTCTTCTGGTCTCTAGGAAGGATGGCGGAGGAACTGCCCGACGACTGTGCTCGCTCATCAACGCGTTACACTGAACTAGTACTTATGCATGGATGTCCGTATATTGTCTGTGTAAGTGTGTTGTCCAGAGGGTCAAAGTCCCCAACATCTCTTCTTCTGGTCTCTAGGAAGGATGGCGGAGGAACTGCCCGACGACTGTGCTCGCTCATCAACGCGTTACACTGAACTAGTACTTATGCATGGATGTCCGTATATTGTCTGTGTAAGTGTGTTGTCCAGAGGGTCAAAGTCCCCAACATCTCTCCTTCTGGTCTCTAGGAAGGATGGCGGAGGAACTGCCCGACGACTGTGCTCGCTCATCAACGCGTTACACTGAACTAGTACTTATGCATGGATGTCCGTATATTGTCTGTGTAAGTGTGTTGTCCAGAGGGTCAAAGTCCCCAACATCTCTTCTTCTGGTCTCTAGGAAGGATGGCGGAGGAACTGCCCGACGACTGTGCTCGCTCATCAACGCGTTACACTGAACTAGTACTTATGCATGGATGTCCGTATATTGTCTGTGTAAGTGTGTTGTCCAGAGGGTCAAAGTCCCCAACATCTCTTCTTCTGGTCTCTAGGAAGGATGGCGGAGGAACTGCCCGACGACTGTGCTCGCTCATCAACGCGTTACACTGAACTAGTACTTATGCATGGATGTCCGTATATTGTCTGTGTAAGTGTGTTGTCCAGAGGGTCAAAGTCCCCAACATCTCTTCTTCTGGTCTCTAGGAAGGATGGCGGAGGAACTGCCCGACGACTGTGCTCGCTCATCAACGCGTTACACTGAACTAGTACTTATGCATGGATGTCCGTATATTGTCTGTGTAAGTGTGTTGTCCAGAGGGTCAAAGTGTCCAACACGAACTCTTCTTCTGGTCTCTAGGAAGGATGGCGGAGGAACTGCCCGACGACTGTGCTCGCTCATCAACGCGTTACACTGAACTAGTACTTATGCATGGATGTCCGTATATTGTCTGTGTAAGTGTGTTGTCCAGAGGGTCAAAGTCCCCAACATCTCTTCTTCTGGTCTCTAGGAAGGATGGCGGAGGAACTGCCCGACGACTGTGCTCGCTCATCAACGCGTTACACTGAACTAGTACTTATGCATGGATGTCCGTATATTGTCTGTGTAAGTGTGTTGTCCAGAGGGTCAAAGTCCCCAACATCTCTTCTTCTGGTCTCTAGGAAGGATGGCGGAGGAACTGCCCGACGACTGTGCTCGCTCATCAACGCGTTACACTGAACTAGTACTTATGCATGGATGTCCGTATATTGTCTGTGTTAGTGTGTTGTCCAGAGGGTCAAAGTCCCCAACATCTCTTCTTCTGGCCTCTAGGAAGGATGGCGGAGGAACTGCCCGACGACTGTGCTCGCTCATCAACGCGTTACACTGAACTAGTACTTATGCATGGATGTCCGTATATTGTCTGTGTAAGTGTGTTGTCCAGAGGGTCAAAGTCCCCAACATCTCTTCTTCTGGTCTCTAGGAAGGATGGCGGAGGAACTGCCCGACGACTGTGCTCGCTCATCAACGCGTTACACTGAACTAGTACTTATGCATGGATGTCCGTATATTGTCTGTTTAAGTGTGTTGTCCAGAGGGTCAAAGTCCCCAACATCTCTTCTTCTGGTCTCTAGGAAGGATGGCGGAGGAACTGCCCGACGACTGTGCTCGCTCATCAACGCGTTACACTGAACTAGTACTTATGCATGGATGTCCGTATATTGTCTGTGTAAGTGTGTTGTCCAGAGGGTCAAAGTCCCCAACATCTCTTCTTCTGGTCTCTAGGAAGGATGGCGGAGGAACTGCCCGACGACTGTGCTCGCTCATCAACGCGTTACACTGAACTAGTACTTATGCATGGATGTCCGTATATTGTCTGTGTAAGTGTGTTGTCCAGAGGGTCAAAGTCCCCAACATCTCTTCTTCTGGTCTCTAGGAAGGATGGCGGAGGAACTGCCCGACGACTGTGCTCGCTCATCAACGCGTTACACTGAACTAGTACTTATGCATGGATGTCCGTATATTGTCTGTGTAAGTGTGTTGTCCAGAGGGTCAAAGTCCCCAACATCTCTTCTTCTGGTCTCTAGGAAGGATAGCGGAGGAACTGCCCGACGACTGTGCTCGCTCATCAACGCGTTACACTGAACTAGTACTTATGCTTGGATGTCCGTATATTGTCTGTGTAAGTGTGTTGTCCAGAGGGTCAAAGTCCCCAACATCTCTTCTTCTGGTCTCTAGGAAGGATGGCGGAGGAACTGCCCGACGACTGTGCTCGCTCATCAACGCGTTACACTGAACTAGTACTTATGCTTGGATGTCCGTATATTGTCTGTGTAAGTGTGTTGTCCAGAGGGTCAAAGTCCCCAACATCTCTTCTTCTGGTCTCTAGGAAGGATGGCGGAGGAACTGCCCGACGACTGTGCTCGCTCATCAACGCGTTACACTGAACTAGTACTTATGCTTGGATGTCCGTATATTGTCTGTGTAAGTGTGTTGTCCAGAGGGTCAAAGTCCCCAACATCTCTTCTTCTGGTCTCTAGGAAGGATGGCGGAGGAACTGCCCGACGACTGTGCTCGCTCATCAACGCGTTACACTGAACTAGTACTTATGCATGGATGTCCGTATATTGTCTGTGTAAGTGTGTTGTCCAGAGGGTCAAAGTCCCCAACATCTCTTCTTCTGGTCTCTAGGAAGGATGGCGGAGGAACTGCCCGACGACTGTGCTCGCTCATCAACGCGTTACACTGAACTAGTACTTATGCATGGATGTCCGTATATTGTCTGTGTAAGTGTGTTGTCCAGAGGGTCAAAGTCCCCAACATCTCTTCTTCTGGTCTCTAGGAAGGATGGCGGAGGAACTGCCCGACGACTGTGCTCGCTCATCAACGCGTTACACTGAACTAGTACTTATGCATGGATGTCCGTATATTGTCTGTGTAAGTGTGTTGTCCAGAGGGTCAAAGTCCCCAACATCTCTTCTTCTGGTCTCTAGGAAGGATGGCGGAGGAACTGCCCGACGACTGTGCTCGCTCATCAACGCGTTACACTGAACTAGTACTTATGCATGGATGTCCGTATATTGTCTGTGTAAGTGTGTTGTCCAGAGGGTCAAAGTCCCCAACATCTCTTCTTCTGGTCTCTAGGAAGGATGGCGGAGGAACTGCCCGACGACTGTGCTCGCTCATCAACGCGTTACACTGAACTAGTACTTATGCATGGATGTCCGTATATTGTCTGTTTAAGTGTGTTGTCCAGAGGGTCAAAGTCCCCAACATCTCTTCTTCTGGTCTCTAGGAAGGATGGCGGAGGAACTGCCCGACGACTGTGCTCGCTCATCAACGCGTTACACTGAACTAGTACTTATGCATGGATGTCCGTATATTGTCTGTGTAAGTGTGTTGTCCAGAGGGTCAAAGTCCCCAACATCTCTTCTTCTGGTCTCTAGGAAGGATGGCGGAGGAACTGCCCGACGACTGTGCTCGCTCATCAACGCGTTACACTGAACTAGTACTTATGCATGGATGTCCGTATATTGTCTGTGTAAGTGTGTTGTCCAGAGGGTCAAAGTCCCCAACATCTCTTCTTCTGGTCTCTAGGAAGGATGGCGGAGGAACTGCCCGACGACTGTGCTCGCTCATCAACGCGTTACACTGAACTAGTACTTATGCATGGATGTCCGTATATTGTCTGTGTAAGTGTGTTGTCCAGAGGGTCAAAGTCCCCAACATCTCTTCTTCTGGTCTCTAGGAAGGATGGCGGAGGAACTGCCCGACGACTGTGCTCGCTCATCAACGCGTTACACTGAACTAGTACTTATGCATGGATGTCCGTATATTGTCTGTGTAAGTGTGTTGTCCAGAGGGTCAAAGTCCCCAACATCTCTTCTTCTGGTCTCTAGGAAGGATGGCGGAGGAACTGCCCGACGACTGTGCTCGCTCATCAACGCGTTACACTGAACTAGTACTTATGCATGGATGTCCGTATATTGTCTGTGTAAGTGTGTTGTCCAGAGGGTCAAAGTCCCCAACATCTCTTCTTCTGGTCTCTAGGAAGGATGGCGGAGGAACTGCCCGACGACTGTGCTCGCTCATCAACGCGTTACACTGAACTAGTACTTATGCATGGATGTCCGTATATTGTCTGTGTAAGTGTGTTGTCCAGAGGGTCAAAGTCCCCAACATCTCTTCTTCTGGTCTCTAGGAAGGATGGCGGAGGAACTGCCCGACGACTGTGCTCGCTCATCAACGCGTTACACTGAACTAGTACTTATGCATGGATGTCCGTATATTGTCTGTGTAAGTGTGTTGTCCAGAGGGTCAAAGTCCCCAACATCTCTTCTTCTGGTCTCTAGGAAGGATGGCGGAGGAACTGCCCGACGACTGTGCTCGCTCATCAACGCGTTACACTGAACTAGTACTTATGCATGGATGTCCGTATATTGTCTGTGTAAGTGTGTTGTCCAGAGGGTCAAAGTCCCCAACATCTCTTCTTCTGGTCTCTAGGAAGGATGGCGGAGGAACTGCCCGACGACTGTGCTCGCTCATCAACGCGTTACACTGAACTAGTACTTATGCATGGATGTCCGTATATTGTCTGTGTAAGTGTGTTGTCCAGAGGGTCAAAGTCCCCAACATCTCTTCTTCTGGTCTCTAGGAAGGATGGCGGAGGAACTGCCCGACGACTGTGCTCGCTCATCAACGCGTTACACTGAACTAGTACTTATGCATGGATGTCCGTATATTGTCTGTGTAAGTGTGTTGTCCAGAGGGTCAAAGTCTCCAACATCTCTTCTTCTGGTCTCTAGGAAGGATGGCGGAGGAACTGCCCGACGACTGTGCTCGCTCATCAACGCGTTACACTGAACTAGTACTTATGCATGGATGTCCGTATATTGTCTGTGTAAGTGTGTTGTCCAGAGGGTCAAAGTCCCCAACATCTCTTCTTCTGGTCTCTAGGAAGGATGGCGGAGGAACTGCCCGACGACTGTGCTCGCTCATCAACGCGTTACACTGAACTAGTACTTATGCATGGATGTCCGTATATTGTCTGTGTAAGTGTGTTGTCCAGAGGGTCAAAGTCCCCAACATCTCTTCTTCTGGTCTCTAGGAAGGATGGCGGAGGAACTGCCCGACGACTGTGCTCGCTCATCAACGCGTTACACTGAACTAGTACTTATGCATGGATGTCCGTATATTGTCTGTGTAAGTGTGTTGTCCAGAGGGTCAAAGTCCCCAACATGTCTTCTTCTGGTCTCTAGGAAGGATGGCGGAGGAACTGCCCGACGACTGTGCTCGCTCATCAACGCGTTACACTGAACTAGTACTTATGCATGGATGTCCGTATATTGTCTGTGTAAGTGTGTTGTCCAGAGGGTCAAAGTCCCCAACATCTCTTCTTCTGGTCTCTAGGAAGGATGGCGGAGGAACTGCCCGACGACTGTGCTCGCTCATCAACGCGTTACACTGAACTAGTACTTATGCATGGATGTCCGTATATTGTCTGTGTAAGTGTGTTGTCCAGAGGGTCAAAGTCCCCAACATCTCTTCTTCTGGTCTCTAGGAAGGATGGCGGAGGAACTGCCCGACGACTGTGCTCGCTCATCAACGCGTTACACTGAACTAGTACTTATGCATGGATGTCCGTATATTGTCTGTGTAAGTGTGTTGTCCAGAGGGTCAAAGTCCCCAACATCTCTTCTTCTGGTCTCTAGGAAGGATGGCGGAGGAACTGCCCGACGACTGTGCTCGCTCATCAACGCGTTACACTGAACTAGTACTTATGCATGGATGTCCGTATATTGTCTGTGTAAGTGTGTTGTCCAGAGGGTCAAAGTCCCCAACATCTCTTCTTCTGGTCTCTAGGAAGGATGGCGGAGGAACTGCCCGACGACTGTGCTCGCTCATCAACGCGTTACACTGAACTAGTACTTATGCATGGATGTCCGTATATTGTCTGTGTAAGTGTGTTGTCCAGAGGGTCAAAGTGTCCAACACGAACTCTTCTTCTGGTCTCTAGGAAGGATGGCGGAGGAACTGCCCGACGACTGTGCTCGCTCATCAACGCGTTACACTGAACTAGTACTTATGCATGGATGTCCGTATATTGTCTGTGTAAGTGTGTTGTCCAGAGGGTCAAAGTCCCCAACATCTCTTCTTCTGGTCTCTAGGAAGGATGGCGGAGGAACTGCCCGACGACTGTGCTCGCTCATCAACGCGTTACACTGAACTAGTACTTATGCATGGATGTCCGTATATTGTCTGTGTAAGTGTGTTGTCCAGAGGGTCAAAGTCCCCAACATCTCTTCTTCTGGTCTCTAGGAAGGATGGCGGAGGAACTGCCCGACGACTGTGCTCGCTCATCAACGCGTTACACTGAACTAGTACTTATGCATGGATGTCCGTATATTGTCTGTGTAAGTGTGTTGTCCAGAGGGTCAAAGTCCCCAACATCTCTTCTTCTGGTCTCTAGGAAGGATGGCGGAGGAACTGCCCGACGACTGTGCTCGCTCATCAACGCGTTACACTGAACTAGTACTTATGCATGGATGTCCGTATATTGTCTGTGTAAGTGTGTTGTCCAGAGGGTCAAAGTCCCCAACATCTCTTCTTCTGGTCTCTAGGAAGGATGGCGGAGGAACTGCCCGACGACTGTGCTCGCTCATCAACGCGTTACACTGAACTAGTACTTATGCATGGATGTCCGTATATTGTCTGTGTAAGTGTGTTGTCCAGAGGGTCAAAGTCCCCAACATCTCTTCTTCTGGTCTCTAGGAAGGATGGCGGAGGAACTGCCCGACGACTGTGCTCGCTCATCAACGCGTTACACTGAACTAGTACTTATGCATGGATGTCCGTATATTGTCTGTGTAAGTGTGTTGTCCAGAGGGTCAAAGTCCCCAACATCTCTTCTTCTGGTCTCTAGGAAGGATGGCGGAGGAACTGCCCGACGACTGTGCTCGCTCATCAACGCGTTACACTGAACTAGTACTTATGCATGGATGTCCGTATATTGTCTGTGTAAGTGTG
Source organism: Leuctra nigra (assembly GCA_934045905.1). Lineage (NCBI taxonomy): Eukaryota > Metazoa > Arthropoda > Insecta > Plecoptera > Leuctridae > Leuctra > Leuctra nigra. The sequence continues at coordinate 1,227,331 of OW203767.1, forward strand.
TTGTCCAGAGGGTCAAAGTCCCCAACATCTCTTCTTCTGGTCTCTAGGAAGGATGGCGGAGGAACTGCCCGACGACTGTGCTCGCTCATCAACGCGTTACACTGAACTAGTACTTATGCATGGATGTCCGTATATTGTCTGTGTAAGTGTGTTGTCCAGAGGGTCAAAGTCCCCAACATCTCTTCTTCTGGTCTCTAGGAAGGATGGCGGAGGAACTGCCCGACGACTGTGCTCGCTCATCAACGCGTTACACTGAACTAGTACTTATGCATGGATGTCCGTATATTGTCTGTGTAAGTGTGTTGTCCAGAGGGTCAAAGTCCCCAACATCTCTTCTTCTGGTCTCTAGGAAGGATGGCGGAGGAACTGCCCGACGACTGTGCTCGCTCATCAACGCGTTACACTGAACTAGTACTTATGCATGGATGTCCGTATATTGTCTGTGTAAGTGTGTTGTCCAGAGGGTCAAAGTCCCCAACATCTCTTCTTCTGGTCTCTAGGAAGGATGGCGGAGGAACTGCCCGACGACTGTGCTCGCTCATCAACGCGTTACACTGAACTAGTACTTATGCATGGATGTCCGTATATTGTCTGTGTAAGTGTGTTGTCCAGAGGGTCAAAGTCCCCAACATCTCTTCTTCTGGTCTCTAGGAAGGATGGCGGAGGAACTGCCCGACGACTGTGCTCGCTCATCAACGCGTTACACTGAACTAGTACTTATGCATGGATGTCCGTATATTGTCTGTGTAAGTGTGTTGTCCAGAGGGTCAAAGTCCCCAACATCTCTTCTTCTGGTCTCTAGGAAGGATGGCGGAGGAACTGCCCGACGACTGTGCTCGCTCATCAACGCGTTACACTGAACTAGTACTTATGCATGGATGTCCGTATATTGTCTGTGTAAGTGTGTTGTCCAGAGGGTCAAAGTCCCCAACATCTCTTCTTCTGGTCTCTAGGAAGGATGGCGGAGGAACTGCCCGACGACTGTGCTCGCTCATCAACGCGTTACACTGAACTAGTACTTATGCATGGATGTCCGTATATTGTCTGTGTAAGTGTGTTGTCCAGAGGGTCAAAGTCCCCAACATCTCTTCTTCTGGTATCTAGGAAGGATGGCGGAGGAACTGCCCGACGACTGTGCTCGCTCATCAACGCGTTACACTGAACTAGTACTTATGCATGGATGTCCGTATATTGTCTGTGTAAGTGTGTTGTCCAGAGGGTCAAAGTCCCCAACATCTCTTCTTCTGGTCTCTAGGAAGGATGGCGGAGGAACTGCCCGACGACTGTGCTCGCTCATCAACGCGTTACACTGAACTAGTACTTATGCATGGATGTCCGTATATTGTCTGTGTAAGTGTGTTGTCCAGAGGGTCAAAGTCCCCAACAACTCTTCTTCTGGTCTCTAGGAAGGATGGCGGAGGAACTGCCCGACGACTGTGCTCGCTCATCAACGCGTTACACTGAACTAGTACTTATGCATGGATGTCCGTATATTGTCTGTGTAAGTGTGTTGTCCAGAGGGTCAAAGTCCCCAACATCTCTTCTTCTGGTCTCTAGGAAGGATGGCGGAGGAACTGCCCGACGACTGTGCTCGCTCATCAACGCGTTACACTGAACTAGTACTTATGCATGGATGTCCGTATATTGTCTGTGTAAGTGTGTTGTCCAGAGGGTCAAAGTGTCCAACATCTCTTCTTCTGGTCTCTAGGAAGGATGGCGGAGGAACTGCCCGACGACTGTGCTCGCTCATCAACGCGTTACACTGAACTAGTACTTATGCATGGATGTCCGTATATTGTCTGTGTAAGTGTGTTGTCCAGAGGGTTAAAGTGTCCAACATCTCTTCTTCTGGTCTCTAGGAAGGATGGCGGAGGAACTGCCCGACGACTGTGCTCGCTCATCAACGCGTTACACTGAACTAGTACTTATGCATGGATGTCCGTATATTGTCTGTGTAAGTGTGTTGTCCAGAGGGTCAAAGTGTCCAACATCTCTTCTTCTGGTCTCTAGGAAGGATGGCGGAGGAACTGCCCGACGACTGTGCTCGCTCATCAACGCGTTACACTGAACTAGTACTTATGCATGGATGTCCGTATATTGTCTGTGTAAGTGTGTTGTCCAGAGGGTCAAAGTCCCCAACATCTCTTCTTCTGGTCTCTAGGAAGGATGGCGGAGGAACTGCCCGACGACTGTGCTCGCTCATCAACGCGTTACACTGAACTAGTACTTATGCATGGATGTCCGTATATTGTCTGTGTAAGTGTGTTGTCCAGAGGGTCAAAGTCCCCAACATCTCTTCTTCTGGTATCTAGGAAGGATGGCGGAGGAACTGCCCGACGACTGTGCTCGCTCATCAACGCGTTACACTGAACTAGTACTTATGCATGGATGTCCGTATATTGTCTGTGTAAGTGTGTTGTCCAGAGGGTCAAAGTCCCCAACATCTCTTCTTCTGGTCTCTAGGAAGGATGGCGGAGGAACTGCCCGACGACTGTGCTCGCTCATCAACGCGTTACACTGAACTAGTACTTATGCATGGATGTCCGTATATTGTCTGTGTAAGTGTGTTGTCCAGAGGGTCAAAGTCCCCAACATCTCTCCTTCTGGTCTCTAGGAAGGATGGCGGAGGAACTGCCCGACGACTGTGCTCGCTCATCAACGCGTTACACTGAACTAGTACTTATGCATGGATGTCCGTATATTGTCTGTGTAAGTGTGTTGTCCAGAGGGTCAAAGTCCCCAACATCTCTTCTTCTGGTCTCTAGGAAGGATGGCGGAGGAACTGCCCGACGACTGTGCTCGCTCATCAACGCGTTACACTGAACTAGTACTTATGCATGGATGTCCGTATATTGTCTGTGTAAGTGTGTTGTCCAGAGGGTCAAAGTCCCCAACATCTCTTCTTCTGGTCTCTAGGAAGGATGGCGGAGGAACTGCCCGACGACTGTGCTCGCTCATCAACGCGTTACACTGAACTAGTACTTATGCATGGATGTCCGTATATTGTCTGTGTAAGTGTGTTGTCCAGAGGGTTAAAGTGTCCAACATCTCTTCTTCTGGTCTCTAGGAAGGATGGCGGAGGAACTGCCCGACGACTGTGCTCGCTCATCAACGCGTTACACTGAACTAGTACTTATGCATGGATGTCCGTATATTGTCTGTGTAAGTGTGTTGTCCAGAGGGTCAAAGTCCCCAACATCTCTTCTTCTGGTATCTAGGAAGGATGGCGGAGGAACTGCCCGACGACTGTGCTCGCTCATCAACGCGTTACACTGAACTAGTACTTATGCATGGATGTCCGTATATTGTCTGTGTAAGTGTGTTGTCCAGAGGGTCAAAGTCCCCAACATCTCTTCTTCTGGTCTCTAGGAAGGATGGCGGAGGAACTGCCCGACGACTGTGCTCGCTCATCAACGCGTTACACTGAACTAGTACTTATGCATGGATGTCCGTATATTGTCTGTGTAAGTGTGTTGTCCAGAGGGTCAAAGTGTCCAACATCTCTTCTTCTGGTCTCTAGGAAGGATGGCGGAGGAACTGCCCGACGACTGTGCTCGCTCATCAACGCGTTACACTGAACTAGTACTTATGCATGGATGTCCGTATATTGTCAGTGTAAGTGTGTTGTCCAGAGGGTCAAAGTGTCCAACACGAACTCTTCTTCTGGTCTCTAGGAAGGATGGCGGAGGAACTGCCCGACGACTGTGCTCGCTCATCAACGCGTTACACTGAACTAGTACTTATGCATGGATGTCCGTATATTGTCTGTGTAAGTGTGTTGTCCAGAGGGTCAAAGTGTCCAACAACTCTTCTTCTGGTCTCTAGGAAGGATGGCGGAGGAACTGCCCGACGACTGTGCTCGCTCATCAACGCGTTACACTGAACTAGTACTTATGCATGGATGTCCGTATATTGTCTGTGTAAGTGTGTTGTCCAGAGGGTCAAAGTCCCCAACATCTCTTCTTCTGGTCTCTAGGAAGGATGGCGGAGGAACTGCCCGACGACTGTGCTCGCTCATCAACGCGTTACACTGAACTAGTACTTATGCATGGATGTCCGTATATTGTCTGTGTAAGTGTGTTGTCCAGAGGGTCAAAGTGTCCAACATCTCTTCTTCTGGTCTCTAGGAAGGATGGCGGAGGAACTGCCCGACGACTGTGCTCGCTCATCAACGCGTTACACTGAACTAGTACTTATGCATGGATGTCCGTATATTGTCTGTGTAAGTGTGTTGTCCAGAGGGTCAAAGTCTCCAACATCTCTTCTTCTGGTCTCTAGGAAGGATGGCGGAGGAACTGCCCGACGACTGTGCTCGCTCATCAACGCGTTACACTGAACTAGTACTTATGCATGGATGTCCGTATATTGTCTGTGTAAGTGTGTTGTCCAGAGGGTCAAAGTCCCCAACATCTCTTCTTCTGGTCTCTAGGAAGGATGGCGGAGGAACTGCCCGACGACTGTGCTCGCTCATCAACGCGTTACACTGAACTAGTACTTATGCATGGATGTCCGTATATTGTCTGTGTAAGTGTGTTGTCCAGAGGGTCAAAGTCCCCAACATCTCTTCTTCTGGTCTCTAGGAAGGATGGCGGAGGAACTGCCCGACGACTGTGCTCGCTCATCAACGCGTTACACTGAACTAGTACTTATGCATGGATGTCCGTATATTGTCTGTGTAAGTGTGTTGTCCAGAGGGTCAAAGTCCCCAACATCTCTTCTTCTGGTCTCTAGGAAGGATGGCGGAGGAACTGCCCGACGACTGTGCTCGCTCATCAACGCGTTACACTGAACTAGTACTTATGCATGGATGTCCGTATATTGTCTGTGTAAGTGTGTTGTCCAGAGGGTCAAAGTCCCCAACATCTCTTCTTCTGGTGTCTAGGAAGGATGGCGGAGGAACTGCCCGACGACTGTGCTCGCTCATCAACGCGTTACACTGAACTAGTACTTATGCATGGATGTCCGTATATTGTCTGTGTAAGTGTGTTGTCCAGAGGGTCAAAGTCCCCAACATCTCTTCTTCTGGTCTCTAGGAAGGATGGCGGAGGAACTGCCCGACGACTGTGCTCGCTCATCAACGCGTTACACTGAACTAGTACTTATGCATGGATGTCCGTATATTGTCTGTGTAAGTGTGTTGTCCAGAGGGTCAAAGTCCCCAACAACTCTTCTTCTGGTCTCTAGGAAGGATGGCGGAGGAACTGCCCGACGACTGTGCTCGCTCATCAACGCGTTACACTGAACTAGTACTTATGCATGGATGTCCGTATATTGTCTGTGTAAGTGTGTTGTCCAGAGGGTCAAAGTCCCCAACATCTCTTCTTCTGGTCTCTAGGAAGGATGGCGGAGGAACTGCCCGACGACTGTGCTCGCTCATCAACGCGTTACACTGAACTAGTACTTATGCATGGATGTCCGTATATTGTCTGTGTAAGTGTGTTGTCCAGAGGGTCAAAGTCCCCAACATCTCTTCTTCTGGTCTCTAGGAAGGATGGCGGAGGAACTGCCCGACGACTGTGCTCGCTCATCAACGCGTTACACTGAACTAGTACTTATGCATGGATGTCCGTATATTGTCTGTGTAAGTGTGTTGTCCAGAGGGTCAAAGTCCCCAACATCTCTTCTTCTGGTATCTAGGAAGGATGGCGGAGGAACTGCCCGACGACTGTGCTCGCTCATCAACGCGTTACACTGAACTAGTACTTATGCATGGATGTCCGTATATTGTCTGTGTAAGTGTGTTGTCCAGAGGGTCAAAGTCCCCAACATCTCTTCTTCTGGTCTCTAGGAAGGATGGCGGAGGAACTGCCCGACGACTGTGCTCGCTCATCAACGCGTTACACTGAACTAGTACTTATGCATGGATGTCCGTATATTGTCTGTGTAAGTGTGTTGTCCAGAGGGTCAAAGTCCCCAACATCTCTTCTTCTGGTCTCTAGGAAGGATGGCGGAGGAACTGCCCGACGACTGTGCTCGCTCATCAACGCGTTACACTGAACTAGTACTTATGCATGGATGTCCGTATATTGTCTGTGTAAGTGTGTTGTCCAGAGGGTCAAAGTCCCCAACATCTCTTCTTCTGGTCTCTAGGAAGGATGGCGGAGGAACTGCCCGACGACTGTGCTCGCTCATCAACGCGTTACACTGAACTAGTACTTATGCATGGATGTCCGTATATTGTCTGTGTAAGTGTGTTGTCCAGAGGGTCAAAGTCCCCAACATCTCTTCTTCTGGTCTCTAGGAAGGATGGCGGAGGAACTGCCCGACGACTGTGCTCGCTCATCAACGCGTTACACTGAACTAGTACTTATGCATGGATGTCCGTATATTGTCTGTGTAAGTGTGTTGTCCAGAGGGTCAAAGTGTCCAACATCTCTTCTTCTGGGCTCTAGGAAGGATGGCGGAGGAACTGCCCGACGACTGTGCTCGCTCATCAACGCGTTACACTGAACTAGTACTTATGCATGGATGTCCGTATATTGTCTGTGTAAGTGTGTTGTCCAGAGGGTCAAAGTGTCCAACATCTCTTCTTCTGGGCTCTAGGAAGGATGGCGGAGGAACTGCCCGACGACTGTGCTCGCTCATCAACGCGTTACACTGAACTAGTACTTATGCATGGATGTCCGTATATTGTCTGTGTAAGTGTGTTGTCCAGAGGGTCAAAGTCCCCAACATCTCTTCTTCTGGTCTCTAGGAAGGATGGCGGAGGAACTGCCCGACGACTGTGCTCGCTCATCAACGCGTTACACTGAACTAGTACTTATGCAAGGATGTCCGTATATTGTCTGTGTAAGTGTGTTGTCCAGAGGGTCAAAGTCCCCAACATCTCTTCTTCTGGTCTCTAGGAAGGATGGCGGAGGAACTGCCCGACGACTGTGCTCGCTCATCAACGCGTTACACTGAACTAGTACTTATGCATGGATGTCCGTATATTGTCTGTGTAAGTGTGTTGTCCAGAGGGTCAAAGTCCCCAACATCTCTTCTTCTGGTCTCTAGGAAGGATGGCGGAGGAACTGCCCGACGACTGTGCTCGCTCATCAACGCGTTACACTGAACTAGTACTTATGCATGGATGTCCGTATATTGTCTGTGTAAGTGTGTTGTCCAGAGGGTCAAAGTCCCCAACATCTCTTCTTCTGGTCTCTAGGAAGGATGGCGGAGGAACTGCCCGACGACTGTGCTCGCTCATCAACGCGTTACACTGAACTAGTACTTATGCATGGATGTCCGTATATTGTCTGTGTAAGTGTGTTGTCCAGAGGGTCAAAGTCCCCAACATCTCTTCTTCTGGTCTCTAGGAAGGATGGCGGAGGAACTGCCCGACGACTGTGCTCGCTCATCAACGCGTTACACTGAACTAGTACTTATGCATGGATGTCCGTATATTGTCTGTGTAAGCGTGTTGTCCAGAGGGTCAAAGTCCCCAACATCTCTTCTTCTGGTCTCTAGGAAGGATGGCGGAGGAACTGCCCGACGACTGTGCTCGCTCATCAACGCGTTACACTGAACTAGTACTTATGCATGGATGTCCGTATATTGTCTGTGTAAGTGTGTTGTCCAGAGGGTCAAAGTCCCCAACATCTCTTCTTCTGGTCTCTAGGAAGGATGGCGGAGGAACTGCCCGACGACTGTGCTCGCTCATCAACGCGTTACACTGAACTAGTACTTATGCATGGATGTCCGTATATTGTCTGTGTAAGTGTGTTGTCCAGAGGGTCAAAGTCCCCAACATCTCTTCTTCTGGTCTCTAGGAAGGATGGCGGAGGAACTGCCCGACGACTGTGCTCGCTCATCAACGCGTTACACTGAACTAGTACTTATGCATGGATGTCCGTATATTGTCTGTGTAAGTGTGTTGTCCAGAGGGTCAAAGTCCCCAACATCTCTTCTTCTGGTCTCTAGGAAGGATGGCGGAGGAACTGCCCGACGACTGTGCTCGCTCATCAACGCGTTACACTGAACTAGTACTTATGCATGGATGTCCGTATATTGTCTGTGTAAGTGTGTTGTCCAGAGGGTCAAAGTCCCCAACATCTCTTCTTCTGGTCTCTAGGAAGGATGGCGGAGGAACTGCCCGACGACTGTGCTCGCTCATCAACGCGTTACACTGAACTAGTACTTATGCATGGATGTCCGTATATTGTCTGTGTAAGTGTGTTGTCCAGAGGGTCAAAGTCCCCAACATCTCTTCTTCTGGTCTCTAGGAAGGATGGCGGAGGAACTGCCCGACGACTGTGCTCGCTCATCAACGCGTTACACTGAACTAGTACTTATGCATGGATGTCCGTATATTGTCTGTGTAAGTGTGTTGTCCAGAGGGTCAAAGTCCCCAACATCTCTTCTTCTGGTCTCTAGGAAGGATGGCGGAGGAACTGCCCGACGACTGTGCTCGCTCATCAACGCGTTACACTGAACTAGTACTTATGCATGGATGTCCGTATATTGTCTGTGTAAGTGTGTTGTCCAGAGGGTCAAAGTCCCCAACATCTCTTCTTCTGGTCTCTAGGAAGGATGGCGGAGGAACTGCCCGACGACTGTGCTCGCTCATCAACGCGTTACACTGAACTAGTACTTATGCATGGATGTCCGTATATTGTCTGTGTAAGTGTGTTGTCCAGAGGGTCAAAGTGTCCAACACGAACTCTTCTTCTGGTCTCTAGGAAGGATGGCGGAGGAACTGCCCGACGACTGTGCTCGCTCATCAACGCGTTACACTGAACTAGTACTTATGCATGGATGTCCGTATATTGTCTGTGTAAGTGTGTTGTCCAGAGGGTCAAAGTCCCCAACATCTCTTCTTCTGGTCTCTAGGAAGGATGGCGGAGGAACTGCCCGACGACTGTGCTCGCTCATCAACGCGTTACACTGAACTAGTACTTATGCATGGATGTCCGTATATTGTCTGTGTAAGTGTGTTGTCCAGAGGGTCAAAGTGTCCAACACGAACTCTTCTTCTGGTCTCTAGGAAGGATGGCGGAGGAACTGCCCGACGACTGTGCTCGCTCATCAACGCGTTACACTGAACTAGTACTTATGCATGGATGTCCGTATATTGTCTGTGTAAGTGTGTTGTCCAGAGGGTCAAAGTGTCCAACATCTCTTCTCCTGGTATCTAGGAAGGATGGCGGAGGAACTGCCCGACGACTGTGCTGTCTCATCAACGCGTTACACTGAACTAGTACTTATGCTTGGATGTCCGTATATTGTCTGTGTAAGTGTGTTGTCCAGAGGGTCAAAGTCCCCAACATCTCTTCTTCTGGTCTCTAGGAAGGATGGCGGAGGAACTGCCCGACGACTGTGCTCGCTCATCAACGCGTTACACTGAACTAGTACTTATGCATGGATGTCCGTATATTGTCTGTGTAAGTGTGTTGTCCAGAGGGTCAAAGTCCCCAACAACTCTTCTTCTGGTCTCTAGGAAGGATGGCGGAGGAACTGCCCGACGACTGTGCTCGCTCATCAACGCGTTACACTGAACTAGTACTTATGCATGGATGTCCGTATATTGTCTGTGTAGGTGTGTTGTCCAGAGGGTCAAAGTCCCCAACAACTCTTCTTCTGGTCTCTAGGAAGGATGGCGGAGGAACTGCCCGACGACTGTGCTCGCTCATCAACGCGTTACACTGAACTAGTACTTATGCATGGATGTCCGTATATTGTCTGTGTAAGTGTGTTGTCCAGAGGGTCAAAGTCCCCAACATCTCTTCTTCTGGTCTCTAGGAAGGATGGCGGAGGAACTGCCCGACGACTGTGCTCGCTCATCAACGCGTTACACTGAACTAGTACTTATGCATGGATGTCCGTATATTGTCTGTGTAAGTGTGTTGTCCAGAGGGTCAAAGTGTCCAACACGAACTCTTCTTCTGGTCTCTAGGAAGGATGGCGGAGGAACTGCCCGACGACTGTGCTCGCTCATCAACGCGTTACACTGAACTAGTACTTATGCATGGATGTCCGTATATTGTCTGTGTAAGTGTGTTGTCCAGAGGGTCAAAGTCCCCAACATCTCTTCTTCTGGTCTCTAGGAAGGATGGCGGAGGAACTGCCCGACGACTGTGCTCGCTCATCAACGCGTTACACTGAACTAGTACTTATGCATGGATGTCCGTATATTGTCTGTGTAAGTGTGTTGTCCAGAGGGTCAAAGTCCCCAACATCTCTTCTTCTGGTCTCTAGGAAGGATGGCGGAGGAACTGCCCGACGACTGTGCTCGCTCATCAACGCGTTACACTGAACTAGTACTTATGCATGGATGTCCGTATATTGTCTGTGTAAGTGTGTTGTCCAGAGGGTCAAAGTGTCCAACACGAACTCTTCTTCTGGTCTCTAGGAAGGATGGCGGAGGAACTGCCCGACGACTGTGCTCGCTCATCAACGCGTTACACTGAACTAGTACTTATGCATGGATGTCCGTATATTGTCTGTGTAAGTGTGTTGTCCAGAGGGTCAAAGTCCCCAACATCTCTTCTTCTGGTCTCTAGGAAGGATGGCGGAGGAACTGCCCGACGACTGTGCTCGCTCATCAACGCGTTACACTGAACTAGTACTTATGCATGGATGTCCGTATATTGTCTGTGTAAGTGTGTTGTCCAGAGGGTCAAAGTCCCCAACATCTCTTCTTCTGGTCTCTAGGAAGGATGGCGGAGGAACTGCCCGACGACTGTGCTCGCTCATCAACGCGTTACACTGAACTAGTACTTATGCATGGATGTCCGTATATTGTCTGTGTAAGTGTGTTGTCCAGAGGGTCAAAGTCCCCAACATCTCTTCTTCTGGTCTCTAGGAAGGATGGCGGAGGAACTGCCCGACGACTGTGCTCGCTCATCAACGCGTTACACTGAACTAGTACTTATGCATGGATGTCCGTATATTGTCTGTGTAAGTGTGTTGTCCAGAGGGTCAAAGTCCCCAACATCCCTTCTTCTGGTCTCTAGGAAGGATGGCGGAGGAACTGCCCGACGACTGTGCTCGCTCATCAACGCGTTACACTGAACTAGTACTTATGCATGGATGTCCGTATATTGTCTGTGTAAGTGTGTTGTCCAGAGGGTCAAAGTCCCCAACATCTCTTCTTCTGGTCTCTAGGAAGGATGGCGGAGGAACTGCCCGACGACTGTGCTCGCTCATCAACGCGTTACACTGAACTAGTACTTATGCATGGATGTCCGTATATTGTCTGTGTAAGTGTGTTGTCCAGAGGGTCAAAGTCCCCAACATCTCTTCTTCTGGTCTCTAGGAAGGATGGCGGAGGAACTGCCCGACGACTGTGCTCGCTCATCAACGCGTTACACTGAACTAGTACTTATGCATGGATGTCCGTATATTGTCTGTGTAAGTGTGTTGTCCAGAGGGTCAAAGTCCCCAACATCTCTTCTTCTGGTCTCTAGGAAGGATGGCGGAGGAACTGCCCGACGACTGTGCTCGCTCATCAACGCGTTACACTGAACTAGTACTTATGCATGGATGTCCGTATATTGTCTGTGTAAGTGTGTTGTCCAGAGGGTCAAAGTCCCCAACATCTCTTCTTCTGGTCTCTAGGAAGGATGGCGGAGGAACTGCCCGACGACTGTGCTCGCTCATCAACGCGTTACACTGAACTAGTACTTATGCATGGATGTCCGTATATTGTCTGTGTAAGTGTGTTGTCCAGAGGGTCAAAGTCCCCAACATCTCTTCTTCTGGTCTCTAGGAAGGATGGCGGAGGAACTGCCCGACGACTGTGCTCGCTCATCAACGCGTTACACTGAACTAGTACTTATGCATGGATGTCCGTATATTGTCTGTGTAAGTGTGTTGTCCAGAGGGTCAAAGTGTCCAACATCTCTTCTTCTGGTATCTAGGAAGGATGGCGGAGGAACTGCCCGACGACTGTGCTCGCTCATCAACGCGTTACACTGAACTAGTACTTATGCATGGATGTCCGTATATTGTCTGTGTAAGTGTGTTGTCCAGTGGGTCAAAGTCCCCAACATCTCTTCTTCTGGTCTCTAGGAAGGATGGCGGAGGAACTGCCCGACGACTGTGCTCGCTCATCAACGCGTTACACTGAACTAGTACTTATGCATGGATGTCCGTATATTGTCTGTGTAAGTGTGTTGTCCAGAGGGTCAAAGTCCCCAACTTCTCTTCTTCTGGTCTCTAGGAAGGATGGCGGAGGAACTGCCCGACGACTGTGCTCGCTCATCAACGCGTTACACTGAACTAGTACTTATGCATGGATGTCCGTATATTGTCTGTGTAAGTGTGTTGTCCAGAGGGTCAAAGTCCCCAACATCTCTTCTTCTGGTCTCTAGGAAGGATGGCGGAGGAACTGCCCGACGACTGTGCTCGCTCATCAACGCGTTACACTGAACTAGTACTTATGCATGGATGTCCGTATATTGTCTGTGTAAGTGTGTTGTCCAGAGGGTCAAAGTCCCCAACATCTCTTCTTCTGGTCTCTAGGAAGGATGGCGGAGGAACTGCCCGACGACTGTGCTCGCTCATCAACGCGTTACACTGAACTAGTACTTATGCATGGATGTCCGTATATTGTCTGTGTAAGTGTGTTGTCCAGAGGGTCAAAGTCCCCAACATCTCTTCTTCTGGTCTCTAGGAAGGATGGCGGAGGAACTGCCCGACGACTGTGCTCGCTCATCAACGCGTTACACTGAACTAGTACTTATGCATGGATGTCCGTATATTGTCTGTGTAAGTGTGTTGTCCAGAGGGTCAAAGTCCCCAACATCTCTTCTTCTGGTCTCTAGGAAGGATGGCGGAGGAACTGCCCGACGACTGTGCTCGCTCATCAACGCGTTACACTGAACTAGTACTTATGCATGGATGTCCGTATATTGTCTGTGTAAGTGTGTTGTCCAGAGGGTCAAAGTCCCCAACATCTCTTCTTCTGGTCTCTAGGAAGGATGGCGGAGGAACTGCCCGACGACTGTGCTCGCTCATCAACGCGTTACACTGAACTAGTACTTATGCATGGATGTCCGTATATTGTCTGTGTAAGTGTGTTGTCCAGAGGGTCAAAGTCCCCAACATCTCTTCTTCTGGTCTCTAGGAAGGATGGCGGAGGAACTGCCCGACGACTGTGCTCGCTCATCAACGCGTTACACTGAACTAGTACTTATGCATGGATGTCCGTATATTGTCTGTGTAAGTGTGTTGTCCAGAGGGTCAAAGTCCCCAACATCTCTTCTTCTGGTCTCTAGGAAGGATGGCGGAGGAACTGCCCGACGACTGTGCTCGCTCATCAACGCGTTACACTGAACTAGTACTTATGCATGGATGTCCGTATATTGTCTGTGTAAGTGTGTTGTCCAGAGGGTCAAAGTCCCCAACATCTCTTCTTCTGGTCTCTAGGAAGGATGGCGGAGGAACTGCCCGACGACTGTGCTCGCTCATCAACGCGTTACACTGAACTAGTACTTATGCATGGATGTCCGTATATTGTCTGTGTAAGTGTGTTGTCCAGAGGGTCAAAGTCCCCAACATCTCTTCTTCTGGTCTCTAGGAAGGATGGCGGAGGAACTGCCCGACGACTGTGCTCGCTCATCAACGCGTTACACTGAACTAGTACTTATGCATGGGATGTCCGTATATTGTCTGTGTAAGTGTGTTGTCCAGAGGGTCAAAGTCCCCAACACGAACTCTTCTTCTGGTCTCTAGGAAGATGGCGGAGGAACTGCCCGACGACTGTGCTCGCTCATCAACGCGTTACACTGAACTAGTACTTATGCATGGATGTCCGTATATTGTCTGTGTAGGTGTGTTGTCCAGAGGGTCAAAGTCCCCAACATCTCTTCTTCTGGTCTCTAGGAAGGATGGCGGAGGAACTGCCCGACGACTGTGCTCGCTCATCAACGCGTTACACTGAACTAGTACTTATGCATGGATGTCCGTATATTGTCTGTGTAAGTGTGTTGTCCAGAGGGTCAAAGTCCCCAACATCTCTTCTTCTGGTCTCTAGGAAGGATGGCGGAGGAACTGCCCGACGACTGTGCTCGCTCATCAACGCGTTACACTGAACTAGTACTTATGCATGGATGTCCGTATATTGTCTGTGTAAGTGGTGTTGTCCAGAGGGTCAAAGTCCCCAACATCTCTTCTTCTGGTCTCTAGGAAGGATGGCGGAGGAACTGCCCGACGACTGTGCTCGCTCATCAACGCGTTACACTGAACTAGTACTTATGCATGGATGTCCGTATATTGTCTGTGTAAGTGTGTTGTCCAGAGGGTCAAAGTCCCCAACATCTCTTCTTCTGGTCTCTAGGAAGGATGGCGGAGGAACTGCCCGACGACTGTGCTCGCTCATCAACGCGTTACACTGAACTAGTACTTATGCATGGATGTCCGTATATTGTCTGTGTAAGTGTGTTGTCCAGAGGGTCAAAGTCCCCAACATCTCTTCTTCTGGTCTCTAGGAAGGATGGCGGAGGAACTGCCCGACGACTGTGCTCGCTCATCAACGCGTACACTGAACTAGTACTTATGCATGGATGTCCGTATATTGTCTGTGTAAGTGTGTTGTCCAGAGGGTCAAAGTCCCCAACATCTCTTCTTCTGGTCTCTAGGAGGATGGCGGAGGAACTGCCCGACGACTGTGCTCGCTCATCAACGCGTTACCACTGAACTAGTACTTATGCATGGATGTCCGTATATTGTCTGTGTAAGTGTGTTGTCCCAGAGGGTCAAAGTCCCCAACATCTCTTCTTCTGGTCTCTAGGAAGGATGGCGGAGGAACTGCCCGACGACTGTGCTCGCTCATCAACGCGCTACACTGAACTAGTACTTATGCATGGATGTCCGTATATTGTCTGTGTAAGTGTGTTGTCCAGAGGGTCAAAGTCCCCAACATCTCTCCTTCTG